>JALPQI010016999.1:0-24905 GCA_025490895.1 Thaumatotibia leucotreta
GGTATTACTAAAGCATTTAATCGTGCTCACACACTTTATTGGAGCGAGCGCGAGGGCCTACTTTATAAATCTAGTAAAACCTATTGAAACCGATACTTGCCAGAGGTATACAGGAGTAGGCACTTAGGGACTCCAAAGACACTAAAGGAGGCATTCAGTG
The DNA here is from genome assembly GCA_025490895.1 of Thaumatotibia leucotreta. NCBI lineage: Eukaryota > Metazoa > Arthropoda > Insecta > Lepidoptera > Tortricidae > Thaumatotibia > Thaumatotibia leucotreta. Next base: position 161 of record JALPQI010016999.1, read on the forward strand.
TCTAGTCAATTCAAATTGTAAGAAACTTCTTACTACAAGTTGGCGAAAAAAAAAAGGTTAGGTCGTCTGTCCATCTTGTAAGTGTGACTTATTAAGAGTTAAGCGCAATCTAGAGGGAGTGATCACCGTGACACAGGCTTAACCCTGCAGCTGCCGTAAATCAAGCGCTTATCAGTTTTGGCACGGCTCGTGGAGGGTTCCAAAACTGCGCCACTGGCCACAGTTGGGCGACATAAAAGCGACAATCGAGACAAGTTTTCAGCCTAAGGCTGCTTTTCCATTGGAGATAATTTATCCATTCATTGCGATACAGCAACGTATGTTACACATACATCGTAACTTTTTTTTATTCCGTTTAAGTCATAGGTCCTCGCTTCCAATACGGGCGGCCTGCAACCTTTGTGTATTGTATAGGCAACCAATTGCAATTGGAAACATGTCACAATGACGCTAAATATTAAATTGTAAGAAACTTCTTACTAGTTATAGTTGCCGACCTAAAGGTGCGTTTAAACCAAAAGAGCACTCGCTGTTCTAGCGCCCGTTCTACGAATCAACCAATCACGTTTTGTGTACCGATCGAATTTCGTAGAGTGGGAGGTTAGAACAGCGAATGCTCTTTTAGTTTGAACGCACCTTTAGAATGAACATTTGACAGCTTAGAAATGAGCCTTATATACACGGTGCTCGTGAGCATTCCTAAAGATTTTAATGCTGAATTCCTGATCATATTTAGAGTCTTTAATGTTATATGAAATATCCTGGGTTCGACTAGGTTTCAAGTAACGTAACTCGTCGTAAAACTTCTTTTTGATTACAATGCCAACCAAAACATACGAATAGACTTGACAAATTTTTGTTATGATAAAAAGTTTAGTATTGAAAATGTCAAAAAGTATTCAATAAGTCAGAAAAAAAAAGGAAATTTGTTTTTTTTGTGGAATTTGACATTAGGTCTCATAATATTTTTTGTTAATTTTGATGTCAAGGATGCATAGATAAAATCTTTCGCAATGCTCGCGAGCACCGTGTATAATATTTTATTTTATTTTTTTAGCGTAATGGACTATGAAACATGCAAAATTCAATTTATTTAGGTATCTATTACACAAAGTAACGGGTTGTAGAATTGGGATAAAATACGTTTAGGCCTCGTTTCAATAATTTGGTCGGTTTAGTAAAATAACGTTTTTCTAATACTACGCTCTTCTGTTTCACTTCAAAGGACCCTTTTAGTCGGTAACAGACTGTAACTTTGAAACCTAATTCATTTTTGTTATTATTTTCATTGGTAGATTCTTTTGTAATCCTTTTATGAGTATTTATTTTATAATACGAATATTTTTCTTTAATACGATGTTTAGCATAACGTCTAGCAGGGCTAGCATTGTACCTAAGAGTAATTTCATACTTGCGAAACTTGCATAGATAATGTTCTCGGAAATCTATAACTAACAATAAAATCAAGCCATGACCGTACTAGATACATGCCTTATAAGTTATATTTACTGCCTTGTTTACTTACCTATTTACAATTTAAAATAATTATTTATAACACATTTTTAAAAGTTCTCATGGAAACATTCTGAATACGCCTAGTGTGGAGGTCAGTTCAATGTACAATTCACCTAATTTATATTGCCAAATAAACAATTTTTTTTTTTTTTAAGAAGGATAAGGAGAAGCGATGCTTTGAAGAAGTCCGCCCACTTGTAAACTGCACCAAAATTGTAAAGGAAATAAATAATATTTCCTTTCTTCATTGTATTATTGTATTTCATACGAAATTGGCGTCTAAGATTGTCGCAATGCGGATCGCTCGTCGTGAAACCTATCGATTGTGATGTCTTTGGTCCCGATGAAGGGCCCGACTTACATATTCATAACTAGTTTAATATTTAATGTAGAAGGTTTTCATATATGTACTCTCCGTCTCAGTATGTTAGGTGTATAAATGCGCTCCCGATCCGTGGTCCAACTGGTATGCCCAACTGGTTGTGCCACGGGTAAGTAAAATTATCCGTAATTCAACTGTCAGATTACTTTTTTTTACTGTCATGTAATTATGACCCATAGTACAACTGAGGGGCAATTGTCCAACTCGTATACGTAAATATATGTTCTAGTATTGGACTACCGATAAATTTAATGTACCGCGGGTTGCATTGGATCACGGGTAAACTAACTTCCTCATAGTACAATCGGTTGGACTATGGATAATGTTATTTCCCCGTGGCACAACCAGTTGGACATAGCGGTTGGACCACGGGTCGGGAGCGTATAAATGTATGACATGTATGTGCTTGTTTCTAAGGAGACAAATGCGGAATTGAAACGTTGGAACGATCTGTTACTGGGCCTTTATCAAAAAGCTAGTACATTAACATTGATATTTATTAAATTTGGTAGGCTGGTAGAATCAAAGATGCAGGCAAGATCCACATTTCCCAAAATGTGAATACTTCCCGATTTGCCGGATTCCTGTTTCGTAAAGTCCATTCATCCTTAGTTGTCTTATCTGGTAAACAACTTTCTAACCTAAAAGTACACGTTTTCTATTGTAAACTGCCATATTTGCGTATACTAAAATACCTGAAGCCGTAGGTATTTGTGCAGTCCGTCCGTAGTGATTAGTAAATTGCTTAATTTTTTATTAAAGAAACAGCAGTTTACAACAGAAAACATGTACTTTTAGGTTAGAAAGTTGTTTACTAGATAAGACAACTAAAGGTGAATGGACCGTAAAGTACGAGACTATACCCACCTAGGACGTTACGGCGCCGGCCAACACGGTCTCATACTTTTCAAAACAAAGAAAAGTTTTTTGTCTGATACGTTCATGCTACGGTCATGGTATGGTACGGTCCAGTGGGCAGAGACCTTTACGGGTAATATTTTAGGTGATTCACATAGTCACATAGTGTAGCGTGGGTAGGCCCCCACAAGGTGGACTGTAGACCTGGTGAAGGTCGCAGGAGTCCGCTGGATGGGCATTTTCGCGAGAAGAGATCCAAAAAAAAATTTTTTTAAGGTAGGTAAATTTCATGTTTTTCCTACTCAGAATAACGAGTTCTTTCAATCTAGGAGAAAAAAAGTACAAGAAAAAAACGGTCCCACATTTTTCACACATTTTACATGCTCTCCACTTTGTAACCGCTGTACAAAGTGTTTGAAAAACGGTTACGTAATAGAAACAAAAAGTTGGGACACTTTTTTTCTTCTAGTAGGATCGAAAGAGCTCGTGATTCTGAGCAGGAAAAACATAAAATTTACCTGTTTCAGAAAAATAAGTTTTTGGATCTCTTCTCGCGTAAATGCCCGGATGCGGGTGGCACAGGACCGGTAAATGTGGCAATCTTTGGAGGAGGCCTATGTTCAGCAGTGGACGTCTTTCGGCTGATATGATGATGATAATGATAATGATGATATAGTCACTTTCAACCCCTCTAACAATTGAGTATAATGCCTAATTGAATAATTATTATTACACATATCAGTGGTTATAAATCGTCTCAAGTCCCCTATAATTACTAGTACTACTCAAATTAGAGCATTGATCTTGCGTACCCTAATTGATTGATATGTACAAGACATTATGTCGCTATGTGTCCTAGAATTGAAACGTATCGAGTGATAGCATACGGGATGAAATACGGCTTTCGGTTTTCGGGTGCCGTAGTAAGCAATGAGCTCTTATTGTTTCGCTATGTCCGTCTGTCTGTCCGCAGCATAGCTCAGTGGCTGTTAGTATTAAATAGAAATTTGTAATTTGGTACACGTATACATATTAATCATGCCGACAAAGTGGTAGAATAAAATATAGCAAAGAATTGTTTTTTAATCCTCTAATCGAAAAGTGGGGTGATTTTTTTTATTTTGTTGATCCTATAGTGTGGGCTATAATTGAATAGGTCTCTTAAAAACATTTTTCTTTGAGACCCTTATGGTCTCACTTTAAATGCCGTGATTCGGAACTTCCAGCTACTTAGACTGGGTCACCACCCCTACAGAACCATCTATGATTAGCCCAATGTCACCCTGTATGTTTAACAGGAGATGCACACAGGACACATGCTGATTAGACAACGACACAGTTTCAGTGGATTGGTAGAGTTTGTATCTTACGGCACGACTATAAGGTTCGTTTTACGTGATGGAACACCATGTCCTATGGGAGTTTGTTAGCTGCCGGCTTAACCAAGATGTCATCTGGAATCGTGTAAGGGATAAGTCACGTGACCATAATAATGTATGGAGATGGTCACGAGACTTTTATTGTTTATTTCATCATCAACATATATGCCGAAAGGCGTCCACTACTGAACATAGGGGTCCCTCAAAGATTGCCACAATGACCGGTCCTGTGCCATTGTTTATTTATTTAAACCTAATTGCACAAATAAAGAATAAATGTACAAATGGCGGACTTAATGCTTAAAAGCATTCTCTACCAGTCAACAATTTGGTTAAACAGATATAAATAAAGTTGGTGCTAGAGAAATAATTAATTCAATTGATAAATATTGTTAAAGTGATATTGATATACCAAAATAAACATACGGTTACATACTTATACATATAACATAAAATATATAACCAATAAATATTAATACAATACCTACAATTGTAATTTTGAAAATAAATATTTAAGGATCTCTGTCAAAAAAAAAAATATCTACATAATGATTTGAAGAAATTCTTCCGAGAGAAGATTTTTGCTAAGGAGTCATGTCCTTGTTATTGCGAACAATGACGCACATTTTGTCCTATCTCTGGTCATAATATACCAAAGAAAAAATACTATACTTCGGTATATTTTCTTTTGTATATCACCTTCTTTGGTACATGATATATTTAAGTCTAGAATATAATGAAAATTTTTCTTGCCGAACCATGAGTTGTCGCTTTATTAACGCGGACTTACTTTATCTCCGGCTCGCTCGCACCAATACGAGAGTACAAGCAGGATGGGTAGAAAGTTCATGGTATACAATCGTCAGTGGCCTATATCACCAAAATTATAAGTGTGACAATTGTAAAATATCACTGTTACTGACGTCACGGGCTTCCGTAGGCTACTGCCACCACTTACTATCGGACGGTCCATGTGCTTGTTTGCCACCAACATAAATTTATTACTAATAACGTTTAAATCGTTAATAAACTACTTTTTATTTTCCGAAACCCGTGATAATTTGTCGCAAGGTTCAGTACAATTCTCATTCAATCTGGACACGAGGTTCGGCTTATGTCGGAAAATCGCTACAATTGTTGTTTTTGAGCCAATTGTAACTTTACTTCGCAAAAAAAATGTTATTTACTGTTTATTTATTAAAGTACCTGCGCTACATTTTATGTTGGTGGCAAACAAACTCACGGTCCATCCGATGATAAACGGTAACTGTAGCCTATAGACGCCCCAGATTGGAGAAACCGTAAATTTACAATTGTAGCACTTGTCAATGGTGAAATTGTCAGCCTCCGTAGCCTAGTTGGTAGTGACTCTGCCTACGAAGCTGGAGGTTCCGGGTTCGAATCCCGGCGAGGGCATTATTTTCTGTATTTATTTATCACAAATATTTGTTCCTTGGTCATGGTTGTGTATGTATTTAGGTATCTATATGTATCTATCTATTATTTATATCGTCGCTTGGTACCCACATCAAAAGCCTTAATTTAGCTTACCGTGGGTGTTAAATCTCTTACATTTAATACGTAGGTTATCAAATATCCCGGTAGATGGCGCTGATCTACCGGGAAACTGGCTAACGATATTATTTTACTCATAGTGGTAATCTAGTTCGCTGTGACCAACTAGATGTCGCTGTTACTAGTACAAACTAGGTAACGATATTAGATTTAAGAATAAGTTAAGGATTTTTTGTACTTTGTTTTGTGTAGAATTTTTGAGATCATTATAGCGGTTAATAAGTAAAACCGACTTTAATTTTCGAGACCCTAAGGAACAAGTTTGTGCATGGTACTTCGAACCGGATATTTGAGTTCAGTGTGCGCGTGAGCAGAGCTACGTTTTCTTCGCATCGTTCCCATAGTGGCAGTGGATCGCTGTCCAGAGGGATACGATTTGGAGTGGCCAGTGCAGCGACGGTGGCGCCATCTAGCGGAGACACTGGAAGTACAGCGGAGAGGGCGACAGCAGCGCGTCACACCTAGCAGGACGAAGCGGAACTAATGGTGCATGTGTGAGTGAGATCAAGTGCAAATTGTGAGTACATTTTAAATACTATTTGGTACGCGAAGTTCAACTTTATTCTGAAGGAGTTCAAAACTTGGACATAATAAAAGCAGTTTCTACATTTTCAACCTTATGTGTTCAAGACATTTAACTTTCAATAATTAATTTCATCAGTTTGCGGACTTAGAATTGTAAGAAGAAAAACGAAGGTACGGGGAATCCCTCCGGTCGACATTGGCCACTTCCTAATTTGTATCTTTCCAAATTTGTCCACTCTTCAACCTGTCTCTTTCTTAACATGTCCACTTCCAAACTTGACTATTTCCTAACCAGTCCACTTCCAAACTTGACTATTTCCTAACCAGTCCACTTCCAAACTTAGCTATTTCCTAACTAGGCTCTTTCCTAATTTGACCACTTTATGATTAAATTTCCTAATTTGACTACTTCCAAAATTGTCTACTTTATAATTTACTTTTTTATCATTATTAAACACGAATAATAGTATTTTATCTACAGGAATATCATAATTTCCCTGTTATGTATTCAGAAGCGGTAATGTAATGACCTGTATTAAGAGACCGGTGTCTGTGGCTGTATCATAATGTTAACATTAAAGTACAGGCAGAGTACAGTGCATCATAATGTTGACATTAAAGTATCGTCGTCATGATATTAATTTTAACATTATGAAGTCAACTTCTTTTTGTTGTTTTTTTTTCAATAAATATTTATTGTAGGATATCCTTACTCAAATTGAGTGATTTCAACTGATTTGAATTTTTATATTTAGAGGTAATTACTTAGTGGATATCAATGAAAATAAAGGTAAATTGTCATTCTAAACTAATGATATGGATGTAGATAAAGTTATGTATGTGACTGTACATAATTAGGCATTAATACACGAGTGTTGTTTTATGAAACGAGCCGAAGGCGACATATAATAAGTTTTCTACAATATGTTTATTTTTGTGGCAGCAAATTATTGGTCACGGTTATAGCGGCGTCCCGGATTTCTGGTGGTGTTTCACACATTTCAACATCACTGTCTTCGTTGTCATAAATAATTTTTGAGTGTAAATATTTCACAACGAACTCGATAATATTTAACTTTCAAGTCAACAGTCCAAAAAAGTTGGATGTTTGAAACAATTCAAACAAAACAAATGACTGAACTGACATTAGTTTTTTTTATTCATAAACCAGGTAAGGTCTTGAGTCGATATCGATTCTCAAATCGATTCTCAGTATTCGAGATTTAGAAGAATGTATGGAATATGAATTTTAATGTGAATGAAGTTACAAATCGATTAATTCGATAATCGAAATCAAAGTGTGTTTTTTCTTTTTAACAGAATGTGCGAAATTTAATTGTGATTAAGATATCGGTTGCCGATATCGTAAAGTAAAAATTATGATACACCCACAGATACAGATTTCTTAAAGTAGGCTATTTGCTTACCGCCGCTAAACATATTGTAGACAACTTATGATATGAATGTAGATAAAATATAATAATGTAACGCCATGTGTACTGTAACAGTACATTGTGTATTAAGGGCGGTCAATAAGAAATTAAGAATGAGTGTGAATTAATTTTAACACGAGTTCGTATTTCTTATACCGCCCGTGATACATACAATGTTTTTCAGAGTACACATGGTGTTACTTTACCACCCTGAGGCTATAATGAGTACTTTTCGTGCCTGCGTCGAAAATTGGTAGGGCCATATGTACTGTAAAACGTCGTACGATACACGTGCGAAGAGGTAATTCGCAACTCGTGTCGATTTAAACCACTCCCTCCGGTCGTGTTTCAATTTATCACGACTCGTTTTAAATTTCCTATTTTTCGCTGTTGTATCGTAATGTACTATTTCATCACATTTGCGAGTAAATAATAGTAGATTGTATTAGTAGGGAGCAAAATGGTATATTGTATCGAGGGTGAGTAATACAAGAAAAGGCATTTAGGTACACGAAGGATCGGACCCGACAAATTCGTGCCGTCTAATATCAGCTATAAGTACCCGTTACAAATCTATACTGGCTGTTATTTTTTTCAACCGCTGGTAATGTTTATTCTGTGCGTTGCTACCAACATAGAACCTTGATAACAGGGAACAAAATTCATTTTAATTTTCATTCAAAATTAAAAAAAAAAACATTTAGAAAGGGAACGAAATGCGGATTTGAAAGGAGCGGAAAAAAGGAGTGTATGTACAAGTTTCTAACGGGTCGGCAACGCGCGTTTGACACCTGTGGAGTTGCAGGCGTCCATAGGCTACGGTGACTGCTTTCTATCAGGCGAATCGAATGCTTATTTGCCACTGACGTGTTATAAAAAAATCAAGTGTAACGAACTGAAAACGCCTGGAAAAGCTATTGGGCAATGAAAGACCTCATGAAAGGAAACCTACCTCTGTCACTCAAACGTAGAGGCTCATGGATATGTGCATACTTCCAATCCTCACCTACGGTGCTCAGACATGGTCTTTGACGGAAGCTCAGAAGTTCAAACTCGGGGTTTGCCAGCGAGCTATGGAACGCAGCATATTAGGTAAAACTAAGGAATCGTATCCGGAACTGGGCGGGTCATGTCTGCCGTATGCCGGATGATTTGCGGGCCAAAATAACCACAGAGCCCCACAACTCTAATCGGAGGCCAGGTAGACCCCGTCGGCGATGGCGGGATAACTTAGACTCCTTTTTAAGAGATTGGCCGGATGTTGCACAGGACCGAGAAGAATGGAAATGGAGGAATGGAATAAAAATATGTTCATGACCTAACAATAAATAAATGAAATGAAATGGAAGAAGAGGGGGAGTCCTTTGCCCAGCAGTGGGACAAAATAGGCTAATATAATAATAATAACTTAATAAATCAAATGACATGTAGGTACCTTATAGGAAACTGACTATCAAAGAAAAGAACACTGTAAGAGTGGACAAATTGGGAAGTTAGCGATTCTGGGAATGGACATGTTAGGAAAATACGAATAGGGAAATGACTGTTTAGGAAGTAGTCAATTTTGGAATGTATAAAGTGACAATTCAGAAAAAGGACGATGTTGGAGTGGACGAATTAGGAATTGGACAATTTTGGAAAGATACAAATTAGGAAGTGGCCAATGTCGACCGGAGGGCGGGGAACCCTTGCCAAATTTCGCCTAAGTTTTAATTATTCAAACACTTGTAAAATTTTCACCAGTTGTACTTCAAAATTTTCTAAGTTTAAAACACTTGTAATTTTTTCGCAAAACTTTCTTCAAATTTTTCTAAGTTTAAAACACTTGTAATTTTTCGCAAACCTTACTTAAAAATTTTCTAAGTGTTTAACACTTGTAATCTTTTGTAAATTTTGCTTTGAGATTGTAGTTTAGTTAGTTGCTTTAGCGCTTGTATTATTTTTGCTTAACGCTTAATTGCTTGTAAATTGGTTGTTAAGGTTACACAGTTGTGCTTTAAATTGTTGTTTCTTTTGATTTGCTTATGCAACATGGAGTCATTGTTAAACTTCCAACTAGATTTGTCTACACGTGTAACAAAGGCCATAACTAACTTCAAAAAGTCCCCCAAGGACCGCATAACGGAGTATTATGTAGAAGGCAAGCTGGAAGCCTTGGAAAAACTGTGGGATGACTTTAGACAGGGCCACAAAGAACTATTGCAGACAGCTGATGCGTCGGTGTTAGCTAATACAAACTATTCAAAAAATGATATGTACGAATTAGTAGAAGAACAATATATGACTTATAAGTGTGATCTAAAAAGTATATTAGCTAAGTTCAAGGTCAAAACCGATGTAACTACTATAACTAGCCCAAATATGAGTGGTAATGACAGTGTAAACATAAAATCAACTCTGGTCAAGTTACCCAAGATCAGTATTCCCACGTTTTCCGGGAAATATACGGAGTGGCCCACTTTTCGAGATTTGTTTATATCAATGATACATAACAACACAGGGCTAGATAACGTACAAAAGCTGCAATATTTGAAGGGTTCCTTGACCGGAGAGGCTGAGCAGTTGATTCGGCACACACCGGTGTCAGATGCAAATTATGTGCAATGTTGGAAACAATTGGAAGAACGTTATAGTAATAAAAAATATATTTCGAGTTGCATTCTAAAGCGTCTGCTGAGTCAACGAAATATAAGTACTGAATCAGCAGGTAGTTTGAAAGAGTTGATAGACACGTCTTCCGATTGTTTAAACGGTTTGAAAAATATAGGTATAGATGTTGCATCTTGGGATATAATTGTTATCCACTTGCTATCACTGAAATTAGACACTGAATCCAGGAAACAGTGGGAGCTGAATGTTGCAAATAATGTGCCACCAGATTCATTGCCTACTTTCAAGGAATTCCAAACGTTTTTAACCAACAGATATCGGGCATTAGAATTTATTGAGCCAAAACATGTAAATAAACCAACGCCAGTTAATTATAAGGCGTCAAGCAGTTATAAAGGTCACGCCAAGGTGTTACACGCAACCAATGTTGTTAAATTAGGTTGCGAATTTTGCGGCGAAGAGCATAAATTATGTTTTTGTAAAAAATTTGCCAATCAAGAGTATGAGAAAAGACACGAGTTCGTAACTAATAACAGGATTTGCTACAATTGTTTAGGTAGCAATCACGGTGTAAGATTTTGCCAAAAGGCCACCAGCTGTAGAGTGTGTCAGAAAAAGCACCATTCGTTGCTTCATCCAAGGGATGTTCCGATGGGTCATACAGGTCGTTTAGGTCAAACAGGGAAAGATAGTTCAGATGAGAGAGCAACTGGCGGACGCTCAAATGGAGAATCCAGCCAGTCTTCAAAGGAAGTCACATCTGTCGTGACTTGTTTTTCGAAAGGTCAGGTAAGCAATCAAGTTTTGCTACCCACGGCAATTGTGAAGGTTAAGTCTAAATCGGGTCAGCACAGGCCATTCCGAGCCTTGCTGGATCAGGGTTCACAAGCCTCCTTTGTGACGGAGGCTACAGTTCAAATGCTGGGTTTGCACAAAATTCCCGTGAATGTCATAATTACGGGAGTTGGACATGATCAGCAGCCCATGAGGTCAAAATCAGCAGTGATGTTAACACTTCAGTCACTATCGGATCCAAGCTTTGAAATGGAGCAGATAGGTTATGTTCTAACAAGCATTACAACCTTGCTGCCAGAGAGGAAAGTGTCGGTTCCTGATTGGGATAAATTAAAAGAGTTGTGCTTAGCGGATAAAAACTTTGATTCGCCCAATAAAATAGATGTTTTATTGGGAGCTGCGGCCTATGGCCATGTTCTAATGGATGGTGTACTGAAAGGTCCAGCAGGTTTCCCGGTCGCCCAGCGCACAGCATTGGGTTGGATACTGTCTGGAGCCACCGGCACAGGTATGATGAATCGAATATCCGTGTACCATCTACCATTAGAGGATAATGAAATCATTAAAAAATTCTGGGAACTAGAAAATGAGCCTCTACTGAAATCTCCCATGTTAACAGATGAAGAACAGAGGTGCGAAGACATTTTCGCAGCAACGACACGCAGAGACGAGGAAGGTCGGTATGTCGTGAAATTGCCATTCCGCGATGACGAGCCGACCTGCAAAAATGGAAATTCTCGTGAGATTGCGCTAAAAAGATTAACATCACTGGAAAATAAGTTCAAAAAGGATAAAATACTCAAAGAAAGATATTCAGAAGTAATGCAAGAATATTTACAGTTAGGTCATATGGTGGAGGTACCAGAACCAGAGCTTAATAAAGAAAAATCAACCTACCTACCACATCACGCAGTTGTTAGAGAGGACAAAACCACTACCAAGGTCAGAGTCGTTTTCGATGCATCCTGCAAGAACGCCGCCGGTGTGTCATTAAACGACAACTTGATGGTGGGACCCACGTTGCAACCTGATTTGCGACATTTAATCATGAGTTGGCGAAAACATCCTGTATGTTTAATCGCTGATATCGTTAAGATGTACCGAATGGTAAAAGTGAAACCAGAAGATTGTGACTTCCAACGCCTAGTATGGAGAAGTCATCCTTCAGATCAAATAAAAGACTACAAGCTGGTTACCGTGACATTCGGCACTGCTTCAGCCCCATACTTGGCAGTCAAAGCACTAAACCAAGTCGCAATAGATCATAAAGAATCGTATCCAATGGCATCTGAAAGAGTTGCTAAGGAATTTTATATGGACGATCTGATGACGGGATGTCAAACTATAGAAGAAGGAGTACGGTTGTATAACGAGATGAATGCATTGCTGAAAGAAGGTGGCTTCATTTTGCAAAAGTGGTCCAGCAATAAAGATGAATTACTACAGAAGATAGATCAACCTGGAAAAAGAGAACAGAACGAGCAGGACAAACCTTTAGAATTCAAACAGGACAACATAGTAAAAATATTAGGACTCACCTGGAATAGAAGTCGCGATGAATTCCAATACTCGGTGAAGCTGCCTCCGGTGTCTGCACCTGTAACAAAACGAAAAATTATATCGGATGTTGCGCGGCTCTTCGATCCCTTAGGGTGGATAGCTCCGTGCGTCATAAAAGCAAAGCTATTCATCCAGCGATTGTGGCTCGCAGGAACAGAATGGGATGAAGAACCGCCAACAAGTATCTTAGAAGATTGGTATACTTACCGTAGTGAACTAAATCAACTCACGGAGTTCAGTATCCCACGATGGATGTTCACAAGGGCAAATGATTGCGTCACTGAGTTACATGGCTTCTCTGATGCCTCAAATGTTGCCTATGCTGCAGTTGTTTACTTGCGCGTGGTAGACTCGGAAGGAGAAGTGCATGTCGGTCTAGTTAGCGCCAAGACCAGAGTAGCACCCGTTCGGCAGATCAGCATTCCGCGCTTGGAACTTTGTGGTGCTGATCTATTGGCCAAACTGTTGGTGGAGATTGCGGAAGTATTGAGTATCGGAAGAAACAACATACGGGCGTGGACGGACTCCACAGTAGTACTGGCTTGGTTGAACAAACATCCAAACAATTGGAAGACTTTCGTTGCCAATCGCATTTCAGAAATTCAGTCCAAACTGGAATCCTCACAGTGGTCTCACGTGTCCACGAAGGATAATCCGGCTGATTGCGCATCGCGAGGAGTTCCACCATCAGAGTTAGCAAAGTTAGAGCTTTGGAAATTTGGACCAAAATTTCTGATGGACAAAGAGTTGACTTATAAAAGGCTGAAGAACAACGAGACTAATGAAGAACAATCATTGAGAGTCCACTCAGCTCGGATGGAAACGTCCATCCTAGACAGATATTCGTCCCTACGAAAGCTTACGAGGATGGTAGCATATTGTAGACGACTCGTAACAAAAAAGGAACTAATTAAAAGAGATCAACCTACAAATTATTTACATAAATGGGAACTAGACGAAGCGCTAGCAACATGCATTAAGCTATGCCAAGCTATTGAGTTTCAAGCCGAAATAAAAGAAATACAAACCTTTGGACAGATAAAATCCAAATCTTCAAAGCTTGTGTGCTTAACACCCTTCATTGACAAGAATGGATTGCTTAGAGTTAACGGACGGATTACGCAATCACAGGCATCGGAAGGTATTAAAGAACCGATAATCTTACCGCACCGCTCCCATTTAACAGACTTAATAGTAGATGACGCACACAGAAAAACATTACACGGAGATGCAAAACTAATGATAAACTTTATTAGATCGGCATACTTGATAATCGGAGTAAAGAGTCTCGTGAAGGGTCACGTACGCAAATGCATGATTTGTTTGCGGTACAAAGCCAAACTGCAGAATCAACTTATGGGAACTCTACCTGCGGTTAGAGTCACGCCCGCTAGAGCCTTTTTGAACAGCGGTGTAGATTACGCGGGACCTATTATGCTGAGAACCTCCAAAGGTAGAGGCCATAAGGCTTATAAAGGCTATATATGTTTATTCGTGTGTATGGTCACCAAGGCCGTACACATTGAAGTGGTAAGCGATCTTACATCTATAGGCTTTTTGGAAGCGTTCAAACGATTTGTTGCGAGACGCGGTCACTGCGCCAATGTCTACAGTGACAACGGAACCAACTTTGTAGGAGCCTCAAAGGAGCTCAAACAATTATTCGACGCTGAAAAATCGACCATGGCCGAAGAGGTGGCAAGCAGCTTAGCCGTTCATGGAACCACCTGGCATTTTATACCACCACGTGCCCCCAATTTTGGCGGGCTGTGGGAAGCTGGTATAAAATCAGTAAAATATCACGTCAAACGCGTCATCGGCGAGTCTACTTTGACGTACGAAGAGATGAGCACTTTGCTCAGTCAGATAGAGGCGTGCCTCAATTCGCGCCCCTTGTCGGTAGTGAGTAGTGATCCTGAAGAAGCCATGCCTTTAACCCCAGGGCACTTCTTAATAGGGGAACCACTCGTAACCATCCCGGAGGTCAACTATGAAACCTGTAACGCAAGCACCTTAAAACGGTGGCAGACCACCCAACGCATGCTCCAAAACTTCTGGAGAAGATGGTCTGACGAATACTTAACGCAACTCATGCAGCGTTATAAATGGGCCTTTAAGACACCTGAGCCCAAGGTCGGTGACATCGTCTTGGTGAAGGAGAATGATTTACCTCCCAGCAAGTGGCTTTTTGGTAGAATCCTTACCAAACACCCTGGCATAGACGGACTTACAAGAGTGGTGTCTTTAAAATGTAAGAACTCGATCATAAAACGCCCCACATCCAAACTTTGTATTTTGCCAGTCAGCGACCAAGGTTGCAATACCGACGCTGTAAAATAAAATATTATGTATTGTAAGGTTGCAAGTATTGCAACAGATTTAGCGTAAGATGTAATAGGCTTAAGTATTATTCACCAAATTTATCTTTAAATGTAAAATATAAACGCTCATTGTCCTTATGGTGGGCAGACAGTTAAGGACATTCTGTCCTTGGTGGGCAGCATGTTAAATCTCTTACATTTAATACGTAGGTTATCAAATATCCCGGTAGATGGCGCTGATCTACCGGGAAACTGGCTAACGATATTATTTTACTCATAGTGGTAATCTAGTTCGCTGTGACCAACTAGATGTCGCTGTTACTAGTACAAACTAGGTAACGATATTAGATTTAAGAATAAGTTAAGGATTTTTTGTACTTTGTTTTGTGTAGAATTTTTGAGATCATTATAGCGGTTAATAAGTAAAACCGACTTTAATTTTCGAGACCCTAAGGAACAAGTTTGTGCAGTGGGACTTGGTCGATTTGTGTAAAATGTCCCAAGATATTTATTTATTGGGGCCGGTTAAACGGAAGTGATATACTTATAGCATCCGACATTGAATACGACCTTCACCGATATGAATAGCTGTAATAATATATCTCGGATTTTGTTTCTTACTCCTCGGACATAAGACACGAAACGTATACATATTATTAGATGGGATGCTACTGTAATCTATCGATCAAGTTGTAAGTTATTCCGATTTCCTTAAAATATTCATGTGATCTACAGTTCAGGAGATAGGTATGGTAAACAGAGTATTGCCGGTAGATTCACGTCTAAAATAACTATACATTTTGGAACGCAAAACGATCGTACAAGGATCAAAATCGTTTTAACATTTTTGGGGTAGACCGTACGGCGGTTTTGCGTTGAGTATTTTAGGGTTTTTTGTGTGTGACGAAGGTAGACAAAAGCTCTCAGCCCTCCTGATGGAAAGCATGAACTGAGGCCCATGGACATAGCGACCAGAAAATCGCCTATGCGCTGCCTACCCTGACTTAGATGGATTGCCTCTATCTATGCCAGTATTTACACCGGCTGTCTTACCCCCAAACTGAAATACATCAGTGCAAACACTACTATTTAGCGACAGGTTGACGGGTAAGACGGTGGTAGCTGTCCGGGCGGACCCTGCACGAGGTCCTACCACCAGCAAAAAGCGGTTCCGTATCAAACTAGAAAAACGTAATGCCCGAAACGTCAGGATAATGTTAAGCGTTACGCGATTAAGACCCGTTGTGGTTAAAATAATAGAAAGTAATTTTAGGTAATGCTTTTTTATGGCTCCAGTGTAATTATGGTACTGATAAGAACATAATTAAAAATATGGATGGCTGATTAATTTGTTTTTAAATAGAAATGTAGGGCATAGTACGATTACTTTACAAAACAAAAGAGTATACTTAATGTTCAATTACAAATATCCTTAACTTGATAATAATATAATATACAAATGAGTACATGTCGTAGTGCAATATATGGGCCATTTTTTTTAAGTTGTCTTCTTCCACTTTTTTTGTCAATAGGTATTTTTTATATTTTCCGACTCAGAATTGTGAGCGCTTTCGATCCAAAGAGGAGAAAAAGAATTATCCCGAAATTTACATACGTTATTACGTTATAATTTTTTGAACTTTCCATTTCGTTACCACCATAGAAAATGTATGAAAAAATGGTAACGTAATGGAAACAGACCATGAGATAAATATTTTCTCGTATCAGGATCAAAAAAGCTCGCGATTCTGAGTGGAATTCATATAAAAAGTTCCAAATCTAAATACAAAACGAAGGGACAACTTTGGCCCAAAAAATGGCCCATTAATCTGAGCGTTTCAACCTCTTTGACTACGGTGGCACCTTAATTAAGGTGCATTTAGACCAAACGAGCATTCTCTCATTCTATCCCCCACTCTACGAAATCAACGAATTTCGACGAATCACGATTTGTGTAACGAACGAATTTCGTAGAGTGGGG
The DNA here is from genome assembly GCA_025490895.1 of Thaumatotibia leucotreta. Lineage (NCBI taxonomy): Eukaryota > Metazoa > Arthropoda > Insecta > Lepidoptera > Tortricidae > Thaumatotibia > Thaumatotibia leucotreta. The sequence goes on from JALPQI010016999.1 coordinate 17,095, forward strand.
GATAGAATGAGCGAATACTCTAAATGCACTTTGATCAGCAGAGAGATTAGAAGCACTAGGCAGCTGATATTAGGTACCAATATACATTATCAAGCCGCGATTAGAACGGGATTCGAAAGTACCGTTGACACAACAGTGTATTAAGTCAATCTATGATGTATTCATTGTTAATATAATTCATATTCATATTATTCATAGTTTAAGTACACAGACTTACAAACAAAAGATCAATTAATCACTCGCTACATCTATAAACTCCTCTTTTCTTGGTTAATGATAATATATGTCATTTGTTGTGCCAACAGTACTTTCGAATCCCTTTCTGATTCCGGTTTGATACAAAAAGAGAATCGAAATAAAAATGTTTTAGGTACCCTGAAAACATTTTTATATCAATTCTAATTTTAGCCTTGAAAATGTCAGAAAAAATCAAATTCTTTTATGGAATTTAGGGATTTTTCTATATTTTTTTCGGGTTTTTAAACAAATAATAATTGTCACTGTCTCTGTCACTCATTCCATCAATTTCAATTGACTTTTTCTCGAAGATATCGCGTGCGCCTTTCGTAAGTAAAAAAAAGAAAACTACCTATAATGAATTTTAAAATTGGATTAGAGTTGAAAATTAAACTTTCATTCCGTTTTTATTACGCATTTTAGGGTTCCGTAGCCAAAATGGCAATAACGGAACCCTTATAGTTTCGCCATGTCCGTCTGTCCGCAGCATAGCTCAGTATTCGGTAATATTAGAAATCTGCAATTTGGTACAGGTATACATATTTATCATGCCAACAAAGTGGTACAATAAAAACGGGACGGTTTTTAAAGGTCATTTAGGCACTGGTCTCACCGCCAGCTACTAAGCTATGAACGCGCTCCCGTGTAAATTAAAAGAAACACGGTGCTACCCGCTCGGCGGTGATAGCTGATAGCTGGGCGAGTATCGCCGTGTCTCTTATTTACACGAGAGTGCGTATCTTTTGTTCGTGTTTATAGCTGATAGTTCATAGCTTAGTAGCTCGCGGTGAGATAGCCTTAGTATGACGTGCAGCTTCCATGTTTTATTTGTTCGTAGCACTCGTATCACAATCATATACTTTGTTAAAAGATTATTGAACACTGCGCGAGCTTTCACATCCATTTTAAAACAAAATACGGTAAATATTGGAACAAATTATTTAACGACACATTTCTGCTGCGGTGGGCTGTAAGGTGACCAAGCTTTTGCGTTTTATCTGGATATGTTTTAACGGGACTTTATCGCGTAAATTTACGTTTAAGAGGGATGGCCCGTGGGTCAAATATTAAATTATATTTACTATATTTAGTCCGTTTGTTAAATTATTAAAAAAATAAACACTTACTTATCTAAATATTTATCGAACGGGTTACTCACGTAATTTGAAGTCATAATTGCTCGACATGTTTCGATCTATTTAGAGGATCCTCATCATGGAGTACCCGTGACCAAAGCCCGACGTGTACCGTGGGCTTGCGCTCTGCTAGCTCATTATCACTTTTGTCGAAAAGCGTGAGTAACCCGTTTGATAAATATTTAAATAAGTATATTTGAGTCTCACGTTAGTTATAATTTTAAAACTTACTCATCTTTTGTATTTTAAAGTGTGTAATTGACGTCATGCCCGAAACGTCAAGATATAATTAAACGTAAGCTTACGCGATTAACACCCGTTTGTCTTTAAAATTTGAGTGATAATCACTTATCGTTTGTGCAGTCAATCAACTAGAAAGATGAAACTCTTTAAGGCCACTACACATCGGATTCATGTGCAATTCGTGCGCGTTTTGGAAGAGCATGTTGCCTACTTCCCATGGGTGACTGTTTCTATGCCATTTTTTACGCGTTTTTATTGTTCATTACCATCACCACTTTATAAAAGCAAACGAGACTATTATGCCAGAATACCAGACAAACATGCGTCTGCTACAAGACAACCGAAAATGATTCCACTATTTATAAGCAGTTCGTCAATAATTTGGAAATGGTAATGAATTGATTGGTGCGACAGCATAGAACTACTCTGATGTCGTTATTGTCGGATTGAATTGTCGTTGACCATTCATTTATTGAAGATTGTTGATAGATTATTACGCATGGGTTATGGGAGAGGCCTATGACCAGGGGCCCGTTTCTCGAACGCTTGTAGCTTGTGATACAAATGGAAGTCTCTTTTTAACACTATTATTTAGATAAGGACTTCCGTATTACAAGTTACAAGCTTTCGAGAAATAGGCCCCTGCAGTGGACTGAGAGAGCCAGAAAAAACGAAACATGTGATGTGAAGGAATATCGTGTATTTATAAGCTTACGATAGTTTTTGGTTTTATTAGTTTGTCCTGTTAAAATCTAAAGAATGGCGACCCTACCCGAACACCAGCGTAAATTTATCCTTTTAAAATGTGGTTTTGATACAGATCCTCGATTATTGTTCTACAAATAAAACGTTTGTTTTATTAGCTGTGGCGTGTTGTTTAATTTATTTACGTATCTGTGGTTATTTTGTTTTCAATGGACTTACATTTTTTTTTTGGGCTAAAAGAAGAGAAAAGTTTAAACATACATTTTTGTACAGATAAGGTGTAATCACCAAATTAAAAACCGATTTTGGATGATTTCTTCAAGATCTCGTTATTATAACCTGACTTGGAGCCAACGAGACCATTTCAGGGTTATAATACCCGAATGATTTAAAAAAATCGCTTCTCGATTAAATTGAAATATCGAGTAACATAGTTACAACATAACGAACAAGAGCATGTCGGGCTATGCTTAGTGTAGAGCTCCGCATTTAATTATTTAAAAACGGTTTAACGATTATGTTTGAAATAGCTTTCTTTTCCAGTATTAGGTAGGGGGCATATTTCTACTATCTACGTTTAGCTTAAGTAATATACATCATCAGCCTATGATAGTCCAGTGCTGCTGGACGTAGGCCGCACCGATTAACTATGCGTATAGACGCATTAGGAGGTAAATCGCCACGCTGGGCAAGCGGATTGGCGATCGCAGTGTGTCCACTATGATGGCGCTGCTGCCCGTCATCAATCTTTTATCAAATAATGGTCAGTGACACTTCAATCCCTTAGTCGACTCTTACGACACCCGCAGGAGGTGTTGGGGTGGTGACAAATGTATTCTTACTGCCGTCACCACACGGCCACCACAAGTGACATAATTTTGTGAGTAACGTGATTAAGAAAAGAAAAAAAGTTGATTCACGCATTTAAATATGATTGGACCTAATATTGTTTCAATTCAGTTTCAATGTTATATTCACTCAGAGAATTAGTCTGAGCCGACAGGGCGAAGTCTTGTAATAAATAATTCGTTAATTAGTACTAACGATGATAAAGCGATGTCTGTCTGTGGACCAAATTGAAGGTGCAGGGGCCATTTAATGAAGTAACACAATTTTGGAATCTTATTTAATATTACGAACATAAAACTTTTTTGATACGTCCTGCAATCGTGAATTAGTTTATTCAGCGTGGCGATTATAATATTCATATTATTATGTGTTACCATCTTACGGGCTTTTATGAAAACGGTTAAAAGAGTCTGGCCAACCTAATTTAGTTGACAGATATTTCCTCACTAAGTCTATGATTTCAAAATAAATAAATTAGTGGATGGCGTTAATATTTTGATACTTTCAGTTTTTCGAACGTGATCCCAGTAATTTATTAAGTGGTGAATTTAATAAAACCTGATCATAGTCAAAGTCAAATGTTTTTTCATTCAAATTGGGATAGCAACAAATACAAATATATTGATAGAAACTTTGATGATCACTCATATTTTAAAGACAGACGGGAGGAGCGGGAGAAACGAGCAAATGGGAAATTTTCATTCCAATATAATAAGAATAAGAAGTGTTTATTAGCACAAAACAAAAATTTGCTTGATTACATTAACATTCAAATTTACATGATGTGAACAGTGAACCTGCGCTAAAAGGTCTTCACTCAGCATAACGTCCAGTGCATCCTTCTAGTGGAACTCACAACGTGGCGCTGATTTACAGTGAAGCCCATTTATACCAAAAATACACGAACTTCAATAATAGCCCGGATAATGGTAACACGCTGTATGTTCATATTTTATTTACTACGAAAACTTCTCGTTTTACGAGAGCAAAACCTTTTTTTCTAAGGTACAATCCTGAGATTCCCGAAATTCCAAAAGAGGCATTCGTGTAATTTAATATGCCCACCGAAGTGAGGAGAAATGAAAATGTTTGGCGTTGCAAAAATCCGATATTTCCGTATAATGTTTTTGGCATTTTTTCTTCTACTCGGAGAATTCACCTGTGAAAATCTCTGCTTGCCTTATAGTGATCATGTACAGTCCAATCTCTTTAAGTGTCACTGATCATTCTTTTTCATATTTCGGCAGTAAGAATACAGTCAACTTCTCCTGTGGTTGTCGTAATAGTCGCCTAAGGGATTGAAGTGTCACAGCCAGATTTGATAAAAGATTGATGATGGGCAGCAGCGTCATCATAGTGGATGTGCTAATGCGATCGCCAATCCGCTTGGCCAGCGTGGCGGTTATGGGTATTTACCTCCTACTGAGTCTATGGCATAGAATAGGACAGGTCTACGTCCAGCAGTGGACTGAGATAGGCTGATGATATGATGTGTGATCATGTACAGAGTATCCTTAGTCATTACACAAAGCTGCGATTTCCTTCAGCGAACTGCCAAAGAGGAATACTTTGCCCGAATCTGTGTTTCCGCATGTGTACAATCTGAATATCTTCAAGGCAAGAGTAAATAGGTATTTCTTATGGTGCATTTAGACCAAACGAGCATTCGCTCATTCTATCCCCCATTCTACGAAATCAACGAATTTCGACGAATCACGTTTTGTATGACGACCGAATTTTTAGGTAAGCTCCATCGTAGACTGCATCATCACCTGCCATCTGCAGGTATGATCATGGTCAAACGTCTACCTTCGGAATAAAATAGTACATTACGACACAAGTGCGAAAAACATGAACTATTGTTCGTCGTTAATCGACACGAGTTACGAATTTCGTTTTTGCACGTGTCTCGTACGACGTTTTTTAGTACAGATGGCTCTCCGAAGTTTTGGACCTGACGTAAAATTACCCACTTCTCGCACTAGAGCCTAAAAAGTACACCATCTGTACTAAAAAAAATTTTTTCACTTCTCATGCTCTTAAAATGTTATTTTAGTCCCTGCATATCGGGACTAAAACTCTTTATTAATCTCTAGGGACTAAAGTAATTTTTTTTTAATTGACGTTGGAAACCCGTAAACAGCCACACTCACGGTGTTCAAGAATAAAGGATAGTCGTCATTTTCAGTGTTTGTGTATGGACCACTTTTGTGCATGCCGTGTATACAACCTCTAAACTTTTTTTTAATTGACTTTGGAAACCCCTAAACAGCCATTTCTGGTGTTTATGATGTTTGAACGAACGATTATTGACATTGAAAATAACCTCAAAATGTCAATCATGCAAAAATATTAAGGAGAATCGATTTATTTTCTTGATATAACTGTATATTTAATACTTGATTAATATATGATTAAGATTGAATCCGATTTATTACTTATGTTTTAATAACCAATTAGCTTCAAAATAGTTATGTAGTTAGCTCCAATTCGTTGGCTAAATATGCAAGTATTTAAAGCGTCATATTTCGAAAAAGGAATACAGATAAAAACTAAAACGCGGAACGAATTAGATTGCTTATTTTTTGTGTTTTTGTCCATAAGTAATATTGTTCAAATCGTAGTTATACACGGTGGAATTTAATCGGTGAACAGGAACCCATTTTTCTAATTCAGTAATCGATGGCGGTCACGTTTATGTAGTACTTAAGTGGAACCAAGTTTTTTTTTAGCATAACAATTTTTTATGTTGAAATTAAACTTTAATTAAAACTTATTGTCACCCTACTAATGGTTTAGTCTGAAAAGTTTAATACCTCTTTTCAAACTATCAGCCATGCATCGCTCTTATTTTACATAGGAATAGAGTCTATCGCAAAAATTAATGAGTGGTTATTGCTCATTTATGTTTTAAGTTTCTATGGCTGATAGTTTGAAAAGAGGTATTAGACTTTTCAGACTAAACCATTAGTAGGGTGACAATAAATTATAATTTCAACATAAAAAAAAATTATCCTAAAAAAAACTTGGTTCCACTTAAGTACTACATAAACGTGACCGCCATCGATTACTGAATTAGAAAAATGGATTCCTGTTCACCGATTAAATTCCACCGTGTATAATTTACGATGTCACGTCATGCGATGAAGAAGTATTAACGCCTTACTCCAGAATGAAGAAGAATGCAAAAGAGGTGGTGCAAAATCTTTTGCCGCCGAAATCTAGTGTAATATATTCAAAAGCGTATCAAACTTTAATGGATTGGAAAACTGGAAAGCAAATTAGGTACCAACGTCATTTATGGAAGGCGTATTTCTGACATATTTTGATGAAAAATCTAAGAAATATCAACCGTCATCACCTTGTAGCATATATTCCATGCTTAAAACCACACTGCAACTACTTAAACCATATAACTTGAAAAAGTTTGCGAACTTATCGTCAAGTGGCCATGTTCCGAAGAAATCGGAAGTTTTGACATCGCAGAACATACATTTTTTTTGTTTCTTATTTGTTCTTTCTGTTATTAAATACTGAGATTATGTATACCGTAGTTTTTTTCCTCGCATTCTAAGTGAAAAGTAGAGTGTTTAATTCGGGACTAAACAGCCATAATGACACTCGAACTACATCCACCCTCGCTACGCTCGGGTGGATAAATATCTCGTGTCATAATGGCCTGTTTTAGTCCCTCGTTGAACAATCTACTATTATATGCTTTGGGGTCGCGCGTAGTGACTAAATGACACATGAGTCTAACCGTTTACTTATACTCGTATGTATCCGAAAACATTTGATTCATACTATTCAGAGTTATCTGCATACATTTTTTTGTCATTTTTTTATAACAGTTAAATAAAACTTTAAATAAAGTTTATTTTTAATTATTTATATGTACCTATATTATGAATTTACAAGTGCCTACTCCAGTTTATTTACTAAACTTTGGCATTCCTTCTGAAATTCGCTGTAACTAAATTTTCTTTCAAAAATATGTATGAAAATGAAAAAAGGTTCTATATGTTTCTTAGACTACTCATTTTCCAGCAGATATTAATATTATTATACAATTTACATACCACTTTGATATCGTATTAAGTACAAAAAATTTCAATTCATTTCTCGTTTTGGGACAACCTACTCGTTATACAACTTAATTATAGCTGGCTGAGAATTACGAGAAATATAAGTGCACAGATGCCATCAAATATATGTAAGCGTCCGGAGCGCTCAAAAATATCTGAACACCCCTTTATCGTTACGGCAATAAAGGCGTGTTCAGATATTTTTAAACGCTTCGGATGCCACGATATTTCTGATAACGACTGCGCGTAATTTCCAAGAAATATTCTTCATCAGCCTATGATAGTCAACTGCTAGACGTAGGCCTCTCCTATCAACTATGCGTATAGACGCATTAGGAGGTAAATGCCCGTAATCGCCACGCTGGGCAAGCGGATTGGCGATCGCAGTAATGGATCCACTATGATGACGCTGCTGCCCATCATCAATCTTGTAGAATGGTCAGTGACCCCTTAGTCGACTCTTACGACACCCACAGGAGTTGGGGTGGTGACAAATGTATTCTTACTGCCGTCACCACACGGCAAAGAAATATTACTCGGACTGAAAATTAAAGAA
>JALPQI010017000.1:0-21967 GCA_025490895.1 Thaumatotibia leucotreta
AAAACTGTTTTTAAGTCGGAAAATGCTCGACATGTTTCGCTCCATACATGATGAGCTTCTTCAAGAGCCAATCGTTAAAAACGTGAGTAACCCGCGTGAAATATAATTGTAGTATGAAAGAGTCTCACGAGAGTAATTTTGTGTTTAAAGTGTTTTACCATGGAGAAGGAGAACATCAGAAATGCAGAATATTTTTTTTCATGCTGTGCTCTATAAATTATTGTCTTACCTAAGCTCTCCACGTGTTTTGTCGGCTTCATAAAGCTCTTGAAAGAACTCCCACTTCAAAATTTTTTCATTTTGGCTGTCATCCTTGTATATTAAATCTTTATTTAATAAATTATTTCTCAGCCCTTTCAAGAGATGTGGGACGTCATAGAGCGGTATGATTTTAGCGCCATCGACTTCAAAGCATTCTTCTCGCCATTGTTTTCCGGCCTTAATATATTTTTCTCTCGTGTCTTTGACGAGACTATTAATTGAGCTCACGTTCGTTGCCCCTTGATCACAAACAGTGCATATAACCTTTAAGCCGGTTTTATGTATAGCCTTCAGGACATCTTTTATAATTGATTTTAACTCGTGTGTTTTCAGACTTTGTGTGAAATAGTAAGCCACAGGTTGTTTGAAATTTTTTTTTATTCCTTTGACCATAAAAACCATTGCGTGGTTAGCAATTTGCAATTTATTATCGTGGCTTACAAATCCTTTCAGCTCGTCCGTTCCAGGGTTATACTGCACATGCGGTGTCAATGACATTTCGTCGAACATTAAAGTGCATAACCTATCTTCTTCAGTGAGCTCATTAACACTTTCTTTTAACTTTTCAAAAATTGAATTGTTAATTCCAGGCATTATTTTTATGTCACACAACAAGTTTTTTAATGATTTCGCTGATGGCAAATTAAAGTATTTATATAATAATTTATAACATTTAGGACTTTTCTTGAAAATCGAGAGCGCTAATATTTTTTCTTCGGTGTTATACCTTCTCCCTCTAGGTTTTTTTGATGATTGGCGGAATTGCATGCCAGTAAATATTTGAGCCGATCGGGTCATGTTTCTTGTAAGTCGTGCAATGTCGTCACATCCACGTAACAGGTTGGAAACCGTAGCGAGCCTTGCTTTATAATGTCTTGCCTGTTTCACTGATTTACTTAATTTGTTTTTTAATCTTCGGATTTTTTTCTGAGCTGATTTATTTTCTTTTTGCAGGAACTCTGATGATTTATGACCTGCAGTTTACAAATAAACATTTTAACATTTATAACAATTTAGCACAATATTAACTAGCATTTTGACCAATACGTAGAATATCATTGGCTAAAACCGTCATTTTTATTCCCTTGCATGGTTATTCTTCAATCACATCATCATCAGCCTAACTCAGTCTACTCGACGTGGCCTATTACCTATGCTCACAGACTCATTAGACGGTAAATGTGTTTAGTTTAGATGAATAATCTCGACCATAAACCTGTATTTTTTTTCTACATAATCAAACTAAACATTTGATATTACATACTTAAATTCATAATGATATCGATTTTTAATTTTTAACCGACTTCAAAAAAGGAGGAGGTTCTCAATTCGACAGATTTTTTTTATGTATGTATGTTACCCGATATCTCCGAGAATCGTGAACCGATTTTAAAATTTCTTTTTGTGATCGAACGTGTATTACCCCGACATGGTCCCGTTGGCACCAAGTTGGGGTCTGATGATGGGATCTTGTAGAAATCGAGGGATCTCTTCAAATGTTATAGGTACATGTATGGCGCTTTTGGTAATTTGCATTCATTTACAAGAATTTGCATTCAGAAAGTATTAGGATTTGAGGAAACCAATGATGGAAACATATCGGGAATCTTGGAGAAATCGGTTGAAGTCGGTTTTTTAAATTTTAATTTGGTGATTATTTTGTGTGATAGTCTAATGTATGTACATGCACCGCGTGTTGTTACAATTAGCTTTAAAAAAGTTAAATATTAATAGTTACCTATATCTGAAGTTTTAGATGAAGAAGGAAGTTCAATTGGATGCAGTCGCTCATTTATATCTGAAATGTAATAAATCCTATGCATAATCCATTTGATAGGTACAGTTCATGTTTCTAGGGTTCCGTAGCCAAATTGGCAAAAACGGAACCCTTATAGATTCGTCATGTCCGTCTGTCACAGCCGATTTACTCGAATATTACCCTGTATATGGGGCTTTTATGTATCTAGCTAGATGCCAATGTGCATGAGGATGCGCTTTGGCCACAATGGGGGCGTTACCGTATCTTTCGTCCTAATCCTGACGTCCCTTTTTCCATCGACACAGTGCATCCCACTATGTTTTTATGCGCACGTAACACCTTTGGAGTATCGTCATACGGTCAAAGGTTACGGTGTCGTGTAATATAGTATTAAATTGTTTGATAAAACAAACAGACAAACATTAATTTACTTTGTTCAAGCTCTACATGAAAAAAAAAACACAAAATATGTAGTACCTTCATTATTTTGTTGCAACACATTTTCCTTTCCTCCAATATTTGGCAGGCAATAATTGTGTTCTATTCCCAAGGTACAAGGTGACAAAAATACACCTGAAAAGTAAAATAATAAAACTGATTAATTTTAATTAAAATGTATCAATAACAATTACTACATGAAAATTTGACAAAATTATATATAATATTTTCTTCGGTTACCGCGAGGATTACTCTATGAAAATGGATATACTCGCATATTAATTAACTTTAACTTCATTCCAATGTTTCGAACACTTTACAGGGTTTGTGGTCTGTGGGGGACCATGCATCCATTTTCATAGTTTTATTTCAAAATTATATATTTTCTTAGTCAATCAGATTGTACCAGTAAGAGACATGAGCTTTTACTGGCAGTCCCAATAAATTTGAATGTCAAATATTGGGAATTTGAAATATTAACTGTCAGTCCTAATAAATGTTAGCATAAATGTCTTAAAATTATGTAATTGATGCCTTCCTTGTTGTGGTTGTTTTATAATTTTTTTTAAGTACCAAAATACTAGTAATATACTACATTATATACATATATGGTCACCTGGTAGTTGGTACCCATAACAATAGTCTTATTCAGCTTACCATGGAAAACTTGGAGCTAGCGCAAAAACGAATAGGTATAATAAGAAAATACTTCTCAAAAACAAATGTATATTTGGTGAAAACACCCATAAGTAAACCGTGCAAGTGCTCTAAAGGGTGACAACCGAACAACTGACTATATTTGTATACATGGAACTAGCTAGTAAACACAATTCAAATCGCTGTCATTGCATAGACAAGATAGAACTTGTATTCAGCCAATATCAAATTTCAATATTCAATACGAAATAGGTTGATTATTGTAAGAATGATAATGTTATATATGTTTCAAAAATGTACCTATACCTACATCAATTTACTATTTTTAGTAATTATGGAAAAACTTTTAGCAATATAATTATTTACCAACCTTCGAAATTCACAGATGGTACAGCTTTATAAATTAAGCGATGACTTGCTACTTTTTGTTCTGGCGTGAAGTGATGGTCACATATCTTTTTATTTTTATAAATCTTCCATGGGTCAGTCTCCTTCAGTCTATTTCCAACAACTGACAGCCAAATTGCAAACAACTCGGGTTTTTTTTCAGGGTGAGGAAAACCGTGCATGGGTGCACCTGTAACATACATAACTAAATTTGATAAATGTTTCATACCATTAAAAATTTTGATCAATCCATCATTATTTCAAGAATAAGAATGTCAGAAGGGCTAAAATAAATATAGTTGCTAAATACAAGGTAGCGCAGCGCTTCTCATGGTATATTTTACTTTGTGGTATTTTACCGTGGTGTTAAAAAAACAATGTTGTTTAGTTTATTCGTTAGTGCTCTAAATTATAACGCACGGGACAAATGTAAAAGAGCGATTGATTTGTGGGAAGAAAGAAATACCACGCGATTGAGGAATATATCTACAATTATTTTACTTACCCAAATCCGCACAGCCGAACAGGCAATACCGTTTTTTTCTGCCAGGTTCACTCATTTTTAACAAATAATAACAGAAACAAACTAGTAAACTAAAGAAAAACTTGAACACTAACAAAATGAAACAAATTTAACAAGAACAACCACAACAAGAGAAAATAACAGATAACAAACGAGAAAGTAACTGGAAACCAACGAGAAAATAACAGTAACAGAGTAATACGTAAAGTAAGTATGTAATAGCAATTCAAAATACACAAGTTCGCGTTCGTAACTCAAGTTCATGAATTTGAATTGAAAATATTTGAGTCATCTTGTAACGCCATTTGAGTAACGTTTCGTTTTACGTTGAATGAACATATTCCGATATAGTTGTTAATAATTATGTAAATAGTACATTTAAAAAATATATTTTTTCAGAAAATTTATTGATGTTTTATACTACTTAACGTACAAAAAACCATAGTGATAAAATAAAATTAAACGTCTTGTGCTTGAAATGGAATATTTATCTACTGTTGTTTTTCGGTGACTAGGCCATCTAGAGGCTCTAGTTGTAAATACTAAGTGAGAAAAAATAGTCACCAAAAAGATACATGATGTCGCTACTATCTATGCAAATCAGGGGCCTCTTCTAAGTTTCCACCCCCTGGACAAAAATCACTAACAATATTTAATTAATACATTTAATTTGATAAGGAAAGGAAGGATACCCTGATTGGATTGATTTTTGTTTTATAAAAAATAGCAGACACTTATTTTTATAATAGCTGCCGAAACTCATCCTGTTGGGAGAACTGTTTGTCCTTCCAAATCCTGAAAAGTGACCAAACCCTTAAAGACAGATATATTCAATCATATTGACCGGGAAATGCCCCGATGACCTGACGTTGATGCCATGGCCACAGGCTATTGAGGGTTTTTGATACATTTTCCGCCACTATGAGGCGGTAAGATGGCAGCACTAAGGCTTAAGGTCCAACAAATTGTCCAAATAAATACGAAAATTTAATTTTCTTTATACGTGTTAGTTCATTTTCTTACAATAATTACTTATGTATATTACGCCTATGTAGCGATACTTGGTGGCCGAAAAAATATCGAAAACCCTCGTGAAAATCGATATTTGTAAATTTCGTGGGATTTTCTCTATCACTCCAACAAAGGCGTCATTAGAGTGAGAGAGACATTTCTCGAAATTCACGGATTTCGAAGTTCCGAAGAAGAGGATAGTCTAAGAAAAAAAAACAATCAGTAGAAAAAGGCGGCAAATTCAAAAAATGTAGGTGCAAACCGGTGCAAAACCTTGGCTGCCCATAGAAAATTAAAAAATTAACTACTGACTTTTACGTGCTTTTATCTACTGACATCAAAAAAAAAAAACTTTATGGCGGCAAGACGTATCTTGAAAATTGTTGCGAAATTTAATTAGTTATTTATTAATTTAACGGTTCCATTCAAGTAATTTGTGTTATAAATTAATCATTAATTATAGTCTTTCTGTTTGTTAATAATTTCGGGTGGTCCCGGCACCGGCCGGGATCAAATTACTTATAATGTCTGACCATAGTAAGGAAGGGGAGTCTGACGAAATTACAAAACGGGTACACAGTTCTGAAATATACTTACAAGATGATTCTTTGAACTCAATACAACGAGAAATGGATTTCGAGGCAGAAAAAATTACGACGGACAACGGTGAACCGAGCACATCAGGTGACCTAACATCATTAAACAAGGTTAGTGCAACAAATATTATCACTGATCATTCATACGCTGCTAAGAGATACAGGAAATCTGAAGATGATTGGACTTTAGTCGTCAACAATCCAAAACGACGTTACACATTTAATCCAAATTTATCCGTGGGCACAGAGATAAGCATAACTAGTAAAGAAACGTTGCCGAAACAATTCGCCCTAGCAAAGTTGTTGAGAAGTTATGATAGTATTGGTATCATTAGAGTCAAGTATGTAAATATGTATAAAGTATTGGTTCAATTCGATAACGAGACGAGCGCTGGACGACTAATTTCCATAGTTGGTATGCACGAAGAGTTGGGCTGGCGATGCCAAAAAACATATGAAGTAGGTTTATCTTATGGCATTATTAAAGATGCAGATTTAGGATTAAATGAAAAAGAAATGATGGAAAGCATGGTCTGTGGAATCGAAATAATATCGGTAAAAAGACTTAGTAGAAAAAGTACAGATGACTCAGGGTGGAAGGATAGCGAGACCATACGAGTCGGTTTTAAGGGCCCATCGTTACCAGCTTACGTATACATACATGATATGCGAGTTAAGGTAGAACCCTATTTATTTCCGGTATCACAATGCTCCAATTGCTGGAGATTTGGCCATTAAAAAAAAACTTGTTCAAAAAAACTAACATGTCCTAAGTGTGGCGGTAATCATGTGAATTGTGAGACAACCGTATACTTCTGTCGCAACTGCTCGGGAAATCACATGGCACTAGATAAAACGTGCCCAGTATACCAAAAGGAAAGGAAAATAAGGAAAATTATGGCTGAATTTAATTGTACGTATAAAAAGGTATTAAATAAATGTATACCAGTACCTACTGCCCCGCCAGCTCCAACGGAAACAGTGTATCAGACAAACTTTCCCCTTGCGCTGAGAACAGTTCATTGTAGGTACTCCTGTCGTGGATCCTCCAGTAACAGTTCCCACCGTACGATCGTCATATGCTGAAGTAGTTAAAACTCAGGCAACCGTTCATAGTAATGCACCAATTATACATGAAGCAACTCCAACCCCATCTAAAAAAGTCATCCGCCGCAAACATCGAAAACCATCTCTGTCTCAAAATAAAGTGAGTGAAAACGATGACATGTCTGATAGTGATAACAGTGACTACAATATTTTAAATATGGAAACTGATGAAAATCCTCCAGACACTGTTCCAGAAGTTAATAAACAAGAACTCAGAGACAGAGATAAACAAAAATTTACTTCCTTAATAGACAAGTTGAAAGATATTATATTTATGAAAAACTTAACAATCGTTGAAAAAATAAAGCTGGGTATTCAAACAGGGTTAGAGTGGCTATTATCTTTTGTTATGAAAAATATTTTAGATGTATCTTTTTTAAAACCTTTTTTTAACGCAACAGATGGCTAAGAATGGCCAATGCAGACTTAACTTGATGCAATGGAATGCACAGAGTATTAGACCGAAGTTGGTGTCGTTTGAAAATCTACTCATTCAGGAGAAAATTCATATAGCAGCGCTTAGCGAAACTTGGTTAGATGTAGACTCTTTTTTTCATATTAGTAACTACAATATATATAGATCAGACAGAGCGGATGGTTATGGTGGTGTCGCAGTGCTGACACACAAATCGATCAAATCTGAGTTGTGTAGTGTCCATTCTCCTAACCCCGGTATACAAATCATTTACGTAAAAGTGTTTAATTGTGATCATATCCAAAACGTAATTTCAGTGTATTTTCCTTCTTCCGTAGTGACGCAACAAAGTGATTGGGATTTTATTTTTTCAATTGTTCGTCGTAACGTGATCATCATGGGAGATTTCAATGGTCATCACCGTAGCTGGTCTTATAAAACGGACGTTAGAGGCAATCAAATATTTGACTCCCTTATGGACTTTAATCTAATTTCGCTAAATGATCTCAGCCACACTAGGGTGCGGCTTGTGCAAGGATTATTGCAAGAGTCCTCCCCAGATATTACTATTGTATCGTCTGATATTTATTTAGCTTGTAATTGGACCGTTTTAAAGGAATCGCTTGGAAGTGATCATCTTATTATAAAAGTTTCTACATATTTCAATAATTCTAGTACTAAACCAAAACAAAAAAGAAACTATAAAGCGGCCCAATGGGTTGAATACACATCTTATTTAGAAAATAAATTCAGTAATTTTGTGATTTCTGAATCTCCTCAAGAAGCGTATAACCTTTTTTTAAATACTATAAATGAAGCCGCTGATATTTACATTCCTTTTTTGAAGTTTAACAATAATCCAGCTAAAACATTCCTTCCAAAACCTTACTGGAATCAGTCCCTGTCCAAAGCTGTTGCTGAAAGGCGATTAGCTCTCTCTTCGTTTAGACGAAATCCTACACCACACAATCTTGACGACCTTCAGAAAAAGATTCGAAATACTCAGAGACTTATTAGGACGAGTAAAACCGAAAGCTGGCAAAAATTTTGTAATTCCATAAGCGAGTCCTCATCAGCCTCTGAAGTTTGGTCACGAATGAAATGGCTAAAAGGGTACAGGTCTTCTCGACCTCATGTTAGCGCTGAGAAATCTTTCGCTCTTCTTTGTTCTCTAACACCAGACTACACTGGTGCTTGAGGTGCTAGGGCTGCAGGATGAAATAAGATTACCTATTTAATGAAAAATGTAGGAAAATCTCGTACCTAATTGAGCAGTTCTCAAAAAGTTTATACACATTATTAGCGCTAAAATGCGTGCTGGGGTGCTTTACATACTTTTCCTATTTTGTTACTAACTTTTTATCTACTGATTATTATTGATTCATTTTGCTACCTAATTGGGTCTAAATTCTTTTCGTTGTCTTAATATTTGTCCCTAAAAAACGTGACGCAGTGGTGATGGTGATTTTTGTATGAGATGATGTTTTGTTTTCAATTTCTGATGTATGGATTAAAATCTAGATTCTAGTGTGAAAAAGAAATACAAGTGCACCGGATTTTTTTAATACTGAGTCGAGATAGCAACTAAAAGCGTGACAAAATGGTATGAAACACAACAACGAAAATATTTTTTACCCAATTATTGATTGCTTATGTTATAGAGGAAACCCGGGTAAAGCGAACACCCCGGGCAAAGTGAATTCGGCCTTGCCCTCCCGATCTAATAGTCCATGTTGCACCACGCGGTTATACGATATTCGGGATCCTTCTCTCAATGAGTGGTAGGCATCCTTGGCAGGAGCAATCGCTGCACGCGGCGCCGGCGACGAATCACAGTGTGTTTTTAACATTAAAAGATCGATATTTAAAGGCGAGTACATAGTCAGTTATCTTGTCGTAGTAATTATATAGAATTTTAAATGTCGATGCTTGATTTGCCCAATAAAGTGTCTTCCGTTTTTAGTGCATTTCTTTAAGAATGGAGCAACGGTTATTTTTTTAAACGTGATATGTTTCGTAAAGAGACTGGTTGGGCAAAGTGGATCGAGCAAAGCGGATATTGTAATCACTTTGTCTGATATAAGGTAAAATTTTTAATGGTAATATTTTTGATTCCAGGTGGTACATAAGTATAAAAAATACAGACTAGAGCCTATTTAAAAAAAATGAACGTAGTTTGTTTGTATTGACTTGAGTTGATTTTTAGAGTTTATCGTACGACAATGCCACGAAAAATAACTTCAAGTATCCAAAAATTTGGGACAAATCCAAAAAAGCTGGTGATGGATGGCTCAATGGGTTTTTATCTCGTCACCCTGAAATAACCCTCAGAACTCCAGAAACAACATCAATGTTATATCCGGAGCCGATTCACTTTGGCCGGAGACATGTTTCACTTAGCCCGGTATCCTGGGCAAAGCGAATAAAAAAACTTATTTGACATTTTGTAGAATATTTTAAAATATGACACACATTGGAGGTTAATGTTGTTTTGTTTTTGTATGTTAAAGATTAAAGAATGATTATAAGCACTTTTTTAATTTCTTTCTTGTAAAACTTTTCTGTTATGTCCATTCAAAGGTAAAGGTGTCCACTATGCCTGGACTTCCCCTATGTACCTACTATCAATGTTTCATAGATTGTGAGCTTTCTTAAATTATGTGAAATAATCATTATAAATATTGATAATCCAACAAAATAATGGTAACAAAAAGAAAATTAAGCAGTAAGTCAATCTGTTTTAGGTAATTGTGTACAAAGTTTTTGAGAACTGCATTATGAATTAATTGATACTTCACTTATAAATATTGGATGTCATATACCAAAGAAAAAACGACCAAGATCACCAACGTCCGAGGTGGGGGTATATTTAGTTAATAAATAATTTGATTTGTGTTTTCACAATACGTTTGATACTTCTCTGTCAAGAAACACATTTTTGGTTGTCTCCATAGTGAAAATTGCTCAGCGTGACTGTGACCGCCCTGTTCTTCCTCCATGACTGCACGACCCAGATGTCACTCTGTATACTCTGTCTTACAATTCCTGGCAGTAGAAAAAGGTGGCGAATTAAAAAAATATTTACAGGAAGAGTAGTCTGCCCATAGAAAATTTGAATTTGCCACTTTCCTAGGATTCCCTAGTAAGCTAGGAAGGAACCCTTATAGTTTCGCCATGTTCGTCTATCCGCAGCACAGGTAGTTCGTGGGTATAGTTCAGTGACCATTAGTATGTATATGTACCTACTTACTAGAAATTTGCAATTTGGCAAGCATCCGATAAAAATACAAAAAAATCGGGTACCACCCCGATACGTAAAGTAGGGATGATTTTTTTAATGAAATCCTACACCTACAGTGTGGTACTTATTTATACCTGAATGTCTGCGTATTTAAAAAAATAAGGGTCTCCAAAAATAGTGATGATAGTCTATTATTTTCAGAGATCAGAATAAAAACAAATTGTCACCAACTGCCTCTCCCACTCCTCCGCTCTAACTTGATCCGAAAAATGTAAAAAAAAACATGAATTAGGCTTAGGTACCTATAGAATACTTAATTAAAATAAAACTATTTCGAACATAATCGGCCCATCCGTTTTTGGATAACTATATACGGAACCCTACACTAAGCATGGCCCGACATGCTATTGATCGGTTTTATACCTAGTCCGTAATTATAATGTGGCGAACCAACTTTTCAGTAGAAAAAGGCGGAAAATTTAAAGTAAGTTATGTAGGTACCCATTTTTCTTTACTGCTAAGTTGATTCGGCTGGGTAGGTATTACTCCTTGCAAAACTAAAAAAAAAAATAATTAGCCATATTTTACTAGTTTTATTCCCATTAAATAGGTAATTTTTGATCCTTTGTCCATTACTATTCCGAGCAGCCGGCTTCATTACCTACCTTACTGGGGTTCGGGCGAGTTAATTATTTATTTTTGTTGCAATTAGGCAAATGAAAATAACAACGCGACGCGGCCGCGAGTGCCGCGGCAAGCCGTTGGGGCGGGCAAAGCGAAGTCGGCTATTGGTCGGGCCAGACACCGCCCCAAGCGCCGCCAGCGCCCCTCCCGTCGCTGCCACCCGCTTTCGTTTAGTCTTGTTTCGCTCAGTCAGTCGCGATTGTTATCAGGTGTGCGTTGGTTATTTTCTGTGCTCCCGCGACCGGAGTGTTGTGACAGTAGTGTTTGTGCGATGCGCGGACGGTGATCGAAGCATGGTGAACTACGTCAATCCGCTCGCCATGTACCAAGGCAAAGGCGGGCAGTACGGTGCGAGTGGCTGGTATGGGTGGCAACCACAGAACTTTGAGGAACAGCAGTGGTGCGCGTGGAACGGGGCGCCGGCTGGAGGTGAATGGGTCCCGGATCCTCACCACTTTCCCAAGAGGGAGCCTGGGGAGCGGGAGATCGGGGAGATGCCTTCGCCAGCGCGGGGAGACCTGGCGAGTCCCGGCGAAGGGTCGCCGGGCTCGCGGCCTTCACAGCCGCCGGCCGCACCGCGTTCGCCTTACGAGTGGATGAAAAAACCAAATTACCAAACACAAACGACGCCAGGTTTGTTTATTTTTCATTAATTCATCATCCTAGTAGAGTCGTTAGAGATTTGGATGCTTGCGACAAATAGCAAAAACAAAACAATTGACAGCGTTGGTAAACTTGGTATTTTTTCTTTGGTATATGACATGTAATAAACATCTGATTTCGATAAAACATTCATAATACCTACCTACGTATGTATGTAATGTTTAATCTATATTTGTGTACGTAACGGATGAATAAAAGTAGGTATATAATACAAAATATAAACAAATTAAAAACTTGATGTAGGTACCTATTTACTTGAAGACTTGAACACTGTTGCTGCCTTAACTTGTTCATGAACGTGAGGAACTATGGATTATTCATTTATAGCTGCCTGTCTCAATCTCTTGTAAGTACATAGGTAATCTGTATAATACGAGTAGACACCTATTAAACATTTATTTAAAAAACAAGTAGGTAGGAAAAACAACCGACGGAGCAAGCAGGATCTCAATAGCTGGTGTCGGTGTTCATTTCATATGAAAATATGAATTTTATTCAAACTAGCTATTGTTTTATGTAGGTACCTAAGTAGTAGGTAGATTATGCAAACCGTGCTGCTTCCGTTACTTTCTAGTGACTAGAATAAACCATGTCTCTAGTGAACTAGAACAATTAAATACCAAGGTACAATCAATATTTGTAAACATACCTACCTATGTACAGTAGGTAGGTAACTACTCGCAGCATGTTTTTTGCACACAACTGTAAGCTATGAAATTTAGTATAAAATTAATGCCCTAAATGTAGATATAAATATAACTCAGATGTTTCCTTTTGAGCCTAACTAGTAACTATAACCTTAATTATTTAGTAGCTGTTGGTCCCCCACATACTTAGGGCAAATAGGTACCTGTACCTACTACCTACATATCTCACATGTACTAATGCAGATACGTAGGTATATTATAATTATAAGTATCTCGTTATAATTATAAACTTATCAAAAAACTAAAAACGAAAATAAATAATTAAATACCTACCTACCTATTAGGTACACTACACCTAGCTATAGCTACCAACCTTTAGTTTATTATACCTCGATAGGTACAAGAAATTAAATATAAGCAGAAGTACGGCAATGCCGCTGCCTCGTTGTAAGGGTAAGGGCCAGTCCGACTGTCAGCCGTCGCTCTATAACCTTTTAAACATACCTTGCCGCTCTGTGGGGCCCTAGCACTTCTTGTGTTTGATATAAACTCGGCTTGTGTCTCCCGTATTTGTGATTGTATTGATTAAAAGAAGACTATTTTTGAAAGACGTTGTAATACTAAACTTGTAAGCGCCGCTACAAGCTACTTAGGGGTGGAAACCCTTAAGATAAGTTTTCACTTGCAGTTATTACTGCAAGTTTCGAGACTAAGCTCTATAGCTTGCCCTGAGAACAATACATAGATACATACATAGTCGATGGCGCTTATAGTGTTATGTTCGTAAGTTCGTATAAAATACAACGCCGCGAGACGTAAGCGCCATCGACAATGTGGGCCCTTTGTCCTGAGAACATCACATATTCAAGAAAGAGGTACAGATATTTGCTACTCACTCTTAACTAGCAGCAATAACTTGCAAGTGTAAATTTAGCTTAAGGGTTTCCACCCATACCTACGACAGAATCAGTGGCGTGCACTCCATATAGGCAAATAGGCACTGCCTACCCTAGCAGAACAGCATCTACATAATATGTAGACGAAAAAGTATATTATACATTTTCGTCTTCATTATAATAATTTGTCATGTTTTCTGAAAGAAATCCACATAAATATTTATATTAACGGAGCTCGCGGCGATTTAAATTTGCGCGCGTGCTAGCTAGCCTAGCGCGCGGCTGCCCAAGCCAAGCCCCATCTGGGGTAAGGCAACGGGGTGGATTTCAAAACTCTAAAAAAAGTTGCGTTTCGGTGTTTAAAAAAATATATTTTAGGTTTTTTACTTTGATTTTTATTCTTTTCGTTATTCAGTAGTTTTATCTTTAAGACCCTTTGATCAAAATAATCGAAATCTAAATAGTTTCATTTTAATAAAATGTTTTATATGTCAAAAGTCATCACCATCTAACAAAAAAATCTGAACCTCCATATTTGTACTGAAAATTATCGCAAATCAAACGTACGATTGCGAATTTTACTTCAGTAATCGTTTTTAAATATTGTTGTTAAACGTTCAAAAAAATATGATGAAAATCCTTCATCGCGTAAGTACTATTTAAAATATTTAAAAGTTTAACACCAAAAATTCATCAACACCGTAAGCGCACTGTCAAAGTTGAGGTAGTTTTGTACTCGTGCGTCTAAATGGGTGTACCCACGCCCGCCTCCTCATTTCAGGTGAAACAGCGGAACCGAGTATACCGAGTTTGTCTTTGCGGGCTCAAACCAAAAAAAAATCATAAAAATGTGACTGCAATACGTGATTAACACGCTGTGGCGTCATAACCATCCACGAGTGGTTTACAGTAAGTAATTGAATAATATTTAAACTAATTACTTGGGAATACGTAACCTTAAAGGAACTTACTAGTGAGGCGTTGACGTTGCTTTAAGTATTAGTGTTCTAAAATAATCTAGGATTTTGTGTGAAATCGTCAACACCGAGCGTGTCAATGTCAATACCGGTACTGAAGCAATGGATGGTTATGATCCTGTATGTATGGAGTTGACAATTTTTGTAAATTGGTCCGTAATTTTTGGTTTTTCTTGTAGTAGCAAGTGCCATTAAATGTTCAGCGGTAGAGAAAAGTCTGAGAAGGGAAGGAGTCAACAAGACAATAGCGCTATGGATAGGGAAATTGCTCAAGTGTAGATCTATAAAGGCGACACTGGGCGGAATATAAAAAGTCAATTAGTCCTAAAAGAGGTTTCCCACAGGGTGGACTTGTACTTATTAGTGAAGAAAATAAGGGGGACCTATATATGCAAGCTTACTCCGATGACGGAGTGCTAAATAGTCGAACGTGGACCGGTACTAAGCACCATAAGGGACATAATGGCCAGTAGTATCCAAAAAGTGCTGGAATGGTGTAGAGAGAGAGACTGGATTTAAATCCATCAAAAACGAAGCTCGTGTTATTCACTAACAAAAGGAAGACAGAAGAGATGAGGCCCATAAGGGTACATGACTAGCAGCTGGAGTTGGTAAATGAGCAAAAGTATCTGGGGGTGACGCTGGGTAGCACGCTCAGGTACAAAACTCATGTAAAAGAACAAACGCCGAAAGCCATAAGAACACTGTATCAATACAAAAGAGCGGTGTGAAGGAAATGGGGGTTAAAGTCGAGGATATTGGAATGGATCTCCAAGGCGATAATACTTCCCGAGTACTATATGGAGCGGTGGTCTGGTGGCACAGAGCACATATTAAGAAATATCAGAGGTACCTAGCAAAGGTGCGGAGGCAACCCGACAACCCGACATACGCCTTAGAGGTAATACTAGGTATAAAGGAGCTACATATAGAAGCGGAAAAGAGGGCCATGGAACAGTGGTACCGAATGAAGGCAAACAAGGAATAGAGAGGAAGTTGCGTACACAAGCGACACGAACTAATACAAGATAGGGTACTGTCTAAAATGGGAATGATGGTAACTCACAATGACCTCATAAAGAGGAAGAAGATATTCGATTAGAAATATAGAGTACATATTGGGTAGAGGGACAACTGGAAGGTAAACGTCGCACATTCGACGTTTATATGCTTCACTGACGGTTCGATAAGAAGCTCCACAGGTCTAGCTGGAGCAGGCATACCTACTATATAGTTATCCCGAAATTGGGGGAAAAGGTACCTATCTGTCCCACTTGGTAGGTATACGAGTGTGTTTCAGGCAGAAGTTTGTGCCATACTACGGTGCGTAAGGCTCATAAAGGAGCAAGTGCAGCAGACGAGGGCCGTGGTCATATACACGGATAGTCAGGCAGCAGTGAAGACGCTAAAGAAGCCAGCGACAAAATCTTCTTTGGTACAGGAATGTAAGGAGACAGGAACTAAAATCGCTTGGAATAAACTACAAACATTCAAAGGCGCTTTGAAAATACATTGTTGATTTGACTGAAAATTGTTTGATTTAATACCCTTATGAATCTTATGATATAGTAAATCGTCATTACCATACACATAGTATCATCGCCATCCATTAAAAAATCATAACCATGGCATGGTCGTCATCACCATCTCGTGTAAAATATTTTTGATGCCTATAATTTCGAAATTATGCATCAAATTAGTGTGGAATCATAACAAGATACTCTAATAAATATAACTTAACAATTCTAGATACATATTTATGCATTTAATTAATAAAAGAAAAAAAATATATTTTTGTATGGTGAAAATTTTCTTGATGAAATCCACCCAACGGCGATCGGAGCCTACAAAAACACACACACTCACACAGTGCGTTTGAGTAGACATGCCCGAGAACTATATACATATTTTTGCCCAGTGCACACGAAGATAGAAAATATATGCACACAATCAAAATAATAGGCTGCGCCTAGGCACCATACGTGCGAGAGGGACGGCCAATGTCTCTCTCTGACTAACCGAGCCTCGATATGTAATACGACTAATTTTAAGATCTCTCCTACGTTGCGATTTTTACTTGAAGTGAGAGGCATTACATTCTGTCAGGTTTATTTGTTTACAAACAGTCTGTTTTGATTTTTGTGACACAGGTTTGAGGTTAATCAGTAGAAAATCTCTCAAAACAAAACTCATTCATTGTTATATTAATACAGTTCGGTTCTGAGCGATTTTTTTACGTTTATTTTCATGTAAGTGTTGTGACTTATTTATTTACTGTGCGTGACTGAATTATGCTATGAGAATAAATTGTGAATACTTAGTTAGTTGATGCTGACTGCTGTATGTATAGCGTGTCTACGAAGTTGATTTTCGGCGGATTTAGCAAGTTACCTAACAATAAAACGAAAGAAGTTAGCACAGGTACGCGTAATTATTTCAAAAGTCGATGTATTCTCGTTTATCGATTTCTCGATTATAAACTCAGAAATTGTACTTATAACATTAATGAATGAACATTGTATTTTAGCTATTTCACTCGTTAAGTATTGTACTTATATTTCGAATTCACCGATGATTAATGCTACGCATATTTAAAAACCTTTCACTCTTCTTTAGAAAACATGAGCGATTTGAAAAGCATTAGGACGTTAACAAAAGTCGGCGGTCGAGATATAAGACTTAGTTATACCTAGACTCAAGCAAGCTATACCTAGACTCTTTTACTTTACTCAAGTCTATCCACTTGTGAGTTTGCAATGCGATGGTCAATATTGTTTGTTGCTCTGATAAAAAAAATTGCCTACCCTAACTAAAAACCCTGTGCACGCCACTGGACAGAATCGATGGTTGCATGGTTGCCGGCAGCCCCAACCCAACCCTGTTCGTTATTCCTAGCATCCTAGCCCCTATTTCATCATAGTGACAGGCGCGACAATTGTAAAAAATACAATTTCTTCAATTTTCACCATTTCAGTCGGATTTCCTATGTCTGGTCATGAGCTAAGCTGCGGACAGACAGACGGACATTTCTTAACTATCCTTAAATTTCTTAGATTCTTAGTTTACTACGGAACCCTACAATTGGTACAACCTAGGAATTAAATATAGTCTAGACGTCTAGAATTTAGGATATCATATGAGACATATGCCTAGAAGAAGCTGAATTAGACTGGCCATAATCATGTATAGAATCTATAAAACAGTATACCTACCTACTTGTTTTAATTTGCCTATGTCACAATAATATTGCAAAGCATCTTATCCTAGATAGACGTCCGCGGCCTGTTGGAAGTCAAATTCACAACAAAATAGCGTACCCAGGCGGTGGGTACGCCATTTTGTTCGTTGACCGATTGACGAGTCAATTGTATACCTACCGATCATAGTCATTTTGGTACAATTGCTACATAGGTGGACTGATGACATGGTGAAGGTCACAGGAATCCGCTGGATGCCAGTGGCTCAGCACCGGTCATTGTGGCAATCTGTGTTCAGCTGTGGATGTCTTTCGGCTGATATGATGATGATGATGAGGTAGATACTGTCGGTACTTACCGATTATCTACCGATTATGCATTACGGATTAAAGTATATGTTAGAAATAGAAAACTCGCAACAAACACAAAAAGCACAATATGCAGAAACGAAGAAAAATACAAATAAAAAATGCATGCTTGGAAATGACTGAACGAATTTTGACGAAATGAGACGAATTTTCTGTACAAAAGATCAGTTTATTATTTTTCTCAAACATGCAATGAAATATTGTCTTTACGTTCCTTAAAATAGACTCGGAAGTATCGCTTTTAGGGCGCAGTACCTACCTCACTGGGATGGAAATGGAATTTCATAACACTTTTCAGGCAGTAACTTTTTTTTTAATTTCGACAACATGGTCATTATTATACCTACCAACCATTATACCAACTTGGCCGGAAATCCTCATTTTCCCGTCTCTGATGTAATGTACCTACTATTTTTTATTGAGATCATTATTTATTCGGTAGGTAAACAAAGAAACAGACAAAATAATGACAAAATCGTATCGGTATACCACTACATTAAGAGTGAATGTAAATAAACCTAAAATACCTAATGTATAAAATAGGGCCCCTTTGGCATGGTGCCGAGAATCCTGGCAACATTTCCCTGCTGTATTGCAATAGGTACTAACTAGGTGCGCGTGGATTTATCTGCATTATATTTTATTTCTCACGGCATACATAATTATGTCTAAGGGCCTGTTCACATTAGCGATTCACTACGGGGATTTGAAAGCGATTTCTATGACAAAAATTGACACGGCGAACTCGCGGCGATTTCGGCTCCATACAAAACTCGCACGCAAATCGCTAGTGTGCACAGTGCACCCACTCTAGTAAAAGAATAGCTATCGCTATTAGTGAACTCATTTCACGAAATTGCATTTCCAATTTCCCACAGATTTTTTTATGTACTGAGTGGGCAGAACAAGTATAATTAATAGCTTATAGGCACCCACAAACTGTAATTATTGTGATTATCATTTCCCGTCTATTTTGGTATTATTAAATTACATTGATATTTTATACAAAATACATACTAATAATTATTTCGTAATTACGTGTACGTATTTACGTAAGAATCATGTAAGATGGATGTTCAATGAGGGTTTTTGATACTTTTTCTGCCGCTATAGATGGCAGCATTGTGGCGTAAAGTCCAACGAATTGTCATAATAAATAGGTACCTACGCGTATTAAATTTTCTACAGGGCGTCCCACGGCGATGCAACATGGAGGGAAAGTACCTTTTCTCAAACATGCAATGAAATGTTGTAGTTAAGTGCCAAAAAAGTGGCCGGGAAGTAGCTCGTTGCCGGCCTAGGCCGGCAAGTACCTCTTTTTTGATTTTCATTAGACATAGGGTTGTGACCTGGCATCTTGGCTTTTAGCCAATAATTATCTGTAAGTAATATTAGTTTAAAAAAAAATGATTGGCAAATTTTTGCAGTTATAATTAGGTATTTAAATTATATAATTTAAAATAAATGTATAATAACTACTCAAAATAATATTTAAAAAGCAGTATTATACGGCGCGATCCGTCGGCCCCGATCACTGCATGCGATTAATTGGACCCAACCGATCGCGTCGTCTAATACCGCTTTTTTAATAATAAAAATTTGCAACTTTCAAACAGGTCAATCTTAAAAAAAAAATGAGGTGTCGCTGTCGTATTTGACTTTTGTTGTGTTCCAAAGACTTAGTTATGTAGTTGACTTATAATTTCTTAGAAAGGTGATATTTTTTTTTGTTTCATTTCATTGCATGTTTGATAAAAGCATTATACATACCTCGGCCATGAAGTGACGGGTTGCCGTCCGAATACTATCCGGCCTCGCTTCGCTCGGCCGTCTACATATATTCGGCCGGCAACCAGTCACTTCCCGGCCTCGGTAGTAATGTACTATAAATATCATAGATAGCGTATTTTGCTGAAAGAAGACTTTATTTTATTTTTAAGACTTAGTAAAATTGCAACAACTCAAAAAGTGCATCTATTATTATTTAATACGGCTCCGTAACATAATCCTAATCATGGGTTTGTAAAGTCAATACAAAGTATACAAACACGAAACTCACCTTTGCCAACCAATATTTGTCCAAACGAGCCGCGGAAGACAAATTATGGACCCTTGCTTAACAAGCAAATAACACTAACTAACAAATAAATTAAACATGTGGGTATCTCAAATAAAAATGGTTTACGATATTCATGAATCATTCTAAAGGTTTTTCTTTCTCTCATTTGGTAAATAAATATAAGGGTCATTCTCAGAATTAGGCGTTCTCAGCCTCAACTCCGTCTTGATTTTGTACAGTATGTTTACTGCTATGTATTCTATAAAATACGAATCATTGAGTTATTTTGATCATATGTATACTTTTGTCCCTCATATATATCTATTAGTTCACGTTTTATAAGCCATTGTTTTTTTCACCAAGACGGAGTTGAGAATGTTGCGACGGAGTTGATATATTTTATACGGAGTTTAGAAATATGATATGGAGTTGATGGATACAGTGCTCTTAAACCTGAATGAGAATTTATATATTTTAATACTAGCGATCTGCCTCGGCTTCGCACGGGTACTATACTTACATATAAACCTTCAAATATCATCAAAATCCGTTGCGTAGTTTTAAAGATTTAAGCGTACAAAGGGACATAGGGGCAGAAAAAGTGACTTTTTTATTAATTTGTATACGAATTTTAAAAGGCATGGACGAAAATAAACATTAACAATCACTTTGTGAATAACATGTTTCACGTAATAATACTTATTTTACGCTGACGCTCTTTTTATTTTGACATAGCGTATTTTTCGGGATTTTGCTTTATTTTAGATCTACGCCTACGTTGAGCTTCTTTCATATACTCTACCGTAGGTTTTTTGATTTTCGGCATTCTAAGTATAATTATGAAACAAAAAAATAATAATATTGAAGTAAGTTTAACGAAAAGCCCTAGCTCCAAAAATGCTGTAAACGGTATTGTGAGTAAAAAATCTATAATTAGTGTTCAGAACGAAGAAATTGCGTCAAATTTCACACGTTTTATTTTTCTTGGTATTGTAGATCAATGTACTATGTAAACAGTACATGTCTATGTAAAATTCGCAGTAGGTACCTAATCAAAGAAAGATAGTATAGGTACTTTAATTTTGCTTTAGCAGCAAATGTGATGAAAAACAAGTTTTTTTGCATGTGACTGCTCACTTAGATACTAAATACACGTATTTTTTCAACTCCGTCTAAATATTTGACGGAGCCTAGGGAGAAAGCTATTTTTTATTTTTATTTCATTAATTATCTTATTTAGTACAACGACATTACACGCATTTAACAGGTAATACAGTTTAATTCATTATACTTAAATAGTAGAACGATCAATCACACCAATAGAAAAATAAATGACTAAACGGAGTTGAGAAAATGCAAGTGACAAAAAACGGAGATTAGATACTTACGTTCATAAAATCGCCCAGCGTCGCCAAACGCACCTCTGTCGCCCAACGTGTCACAGACAAGACTGAACTAGCTCGCTCAATGCAATAGTGATGTGCGTAAAATTGCAAATAGTGATGTGAAATTTTGTTTTGCTTCCAATGACGGAGTTTAGTCATAAATTCGTACGCGCGGAGAAAAAATCATATTTCTTTATACAAGCAGTTGAAATAACAATTAACTTAACAAAATGCTAATTTGTTTAATTGACTATAATAAAACAATACCCTGTGTTAGGTAATAGTAGTGGTTCCCGAGTTGCAAAGGGGTTTGTCTCAAATTTTGGAGTCTGTACGCTTGATGGAGCATGATAAAAGTAGGCTTTTATATTTTTTTATTACTAGTTCTCAAGAGATTATCTTCGAAATTACAACTGCTACAGGTAGAATAAAACGAAAACTACCCTCCTACATTTTTTTTTACACCATATATATGCAAGAATACAAAGTTATTCTACCCGACGCCCAAAAAACGTGCCCTATGAGAATGACCCCTAACAAGAGTAGAGGTAGGTATTACATGTTTGAACGTTGCGTTGATAGGCGAGGGGCGCAAAGCTGTAGGTAGGTACCTACTTTACAGAAAGATATCATAATATCGTGCTTACTCTATCTATCCCGTAGCCGTGTCCTGTAGCCCTGTAGCCGTATCGAAAG
>JALPQI010017001.1:0-20982 GCA_025490895.1 Thaumatotibia leucotreta
GTCGAGCGCACGTACGGACCGGACCAAGTTCGCGGTGCGGAGTGGACCATATTCGAACGTCTATTAACGCTTTCAAGACAGTTGGTCAATTCCCAGAAATCGGCTAAGTTTAGCTTTGGCGTTCACCAAGTCCAAGAAGACGTAAGCGCCGCAGTATTTCATATATCTTACGCGTTTTGTTGGGACGGTCACTAGAATTCCGAGAACTATTTGTTGTTTTTTTGATTTCTGTTATTTGTACTTCAGTCGAATTACCATTTGCACTAACTTTAACAATTTAATATTCACTGTATTTTGCTGATTAATTTGGTATAAATATCAAAAGCAATCGTTCATTTTAAACCACTTTAAACTATTTTATCAACGGAGCGATTTAAAAACGCTGTTATTGTCTATATTAGTATTGCTTTTGTCACCTTTAGGTACCTACTATATACATAGGCACTAATTTGGGCGAAAGTACGGGTGGAAATTAAATATGCAATTAGGCATTACAAGCTTTTATATAGTTTTGCTGTTCCGATTTGTTACCGACTTAAAAAAGAAGGAGTTTCTCAATTCGGCTATTTTTCTTATGTTTGTATGTTACCCAATATCTTGAAGGACCTTGAAGGAAAACATTACATTTTACAAAATTGTCCTTAGCTTCAAGATATTCGGGACATACATACATACAAAATATATATATTGAGATGTGTACTTAACAAAAAAGTGGTGATCCATCCATATATTTAAGGTCACACAATTCATAATAAAAAAAACATAACTGTTGTGAGGTCTGGGACACCGTCGCAGCTTCGGCGTGTTATGTCGCTGGACACACGGAGGTCGTTGAAGAGAAAAATAAACTTCAGTAAATATTAAACAGAAGCATCGGCGTTTATTTTCATAATAAATACGACACTTGCACATTAGATTGTTTAAAATACTAAAGATACAAAAATGGTGACTCGCGAGCACGTATAATTCGGGCAGATGACATTAGGGAAGAGGAAAGACAAAATTGAAGGATTTCGTGGTTTGATTTAACAAAGAAAACTGTGGTTTCACGGGAAATATAGGTTTATTCTTCATATAAACGACAGAGAGAGTTCTTCCAACGGTTATTACACAGCGTTGACAGATGACAAGTAAAAGGGCGCCAGGAGCGGCATAAAAAAAAAAAAAACTATTTGGGTTGCGTTCTAAAACATCTTAACACCCACCTCTAGAACGCAAGCCCATACTTGCTACACAATATGACACCTTATTGGTGGTTACACCTTTAGTCAAGATATCGGCTAACATTTCTTCACCCTTACAATAGCAAAATTTTATATCTCCATTACATACATGGTCTTTAAGAAAGTGATAACGGATATCAATGTGTCTAGATCTAGGCAAATAACAATCATTTAAAGAAAGTTTTATAGCACTTTGATTATCACTAAAAATGATGAGGGGCTCGTTCGTGCGTTGACCAAGCTCCTCGCTAAGCTGTCTCAGCCATAGCGCCTCCTGGGTGGCTGAGGACATAGCCATGTACTCCGCTTCGGCTGTGGACAAGGCCACAGTCTGCTGCTTACGCGACGACCAGGATATGGCACCACTCTGTAACATAAAGATGTAACCTGTGCAAGATTTGCGGTCTTGGACATCTGCAGCCCAATCTGAATCACAGAATCCTGTGCTCTTTGTATCACCATTCTTGGTATAGGTCAGTGTAAGATCCTTGGACCCTTGTAGGTATCTTAGCAACCTTTTCACTGCAGTTACATGCTCCGTTTTTGGCTCAGAGTTGTATCGACTCAATGCATTCACTGCAAATGATATATCTGGTCTTGTGGCTTGAGCTATGTAGAGTAGACATCCAATAACTTGCCGGTAGGGATAGTTGTCGTCTGCTTCTGCATCTTTGCTGAATTTTAAAGCAGGCTCTATAGGCGTTTTTTACAGCCTTGCACTCTGACATGCCAAATCTATTGAGAACCTCTATTATGTACTTTTTCTGATCCAGCATGATGTCATCTCCTTTTCTTGAAATGTTGAGTCTTAGGCACTGGCTTGCCTTTCCAAGATCTTTCATCTCAAAATGTTGCATAAACTTTTTCTTCAACTTGTTCTTGACATCTTGTTGAGATGTAAAAATAAGTAGGTCGTCGACCCATACAGCAATGAAAGTATTCTTTTCTTCATTGAGATATACACATGGATCAGTCTTCGACTGTTGCATTCCAATTCCTTGTAGTACACTGTTTAGCTTCATATTCCATAAGCGACTGGCTTGTTTTAGGCCATATATAGATTTATGTAACCAACATACTTGAGATCCTTGTACATACAGCTCCGGCTGCACCATATAGATATCAGTATCTATTTCTCCTTGTAGAAATGCAGACACAGCATCCATTTGATCGACATCCATGCCATATTTTGCCGCTAAAGCCAACAGGTAACGTATAGTTGTGTACCTTACTACTGGTGAGTAAATCTCCTCATAGTCTATTCCTTTCTTTTGAGCAAATCCTTTTATGACAAGTCTGGCCTTAAAACGTGTAACTTTTCCAGCCTGGTCAGTTTTAGTTTTGTACACCCATTTGCATGGTAAAGCCTTCTTATTGGTTGGAAGATCAGTCAAGCTCCAAGTTTTGTTTCTCATCAAGGAACTATATTCTTCATCCATGGCCTTTTTCCACTCAGCAGCATGTGGAGACGACATGGCTTCTTGCACTGACTGTGGGTCAGACAAATTGGTAAATAGACAGAACAAACTATTCTCACTTGTCTTTTTACGGGGCCTTAGATTAATTTTCTTGTCATTATTTTGCAATAGACTGGTATTTCTTGGGGGATAATAGGTTTCATCTAGATCCTCTGTATCAGTTTGATAATCACTATTAGAATCTTCACTACTATGATCTTGCATAGGCTCTGTAGTCATACCTGTACTGCTACTGCTGAGCTGTCCGGGGTTGTCTACTGGATTCAAGCTATCTGCAGTGTTGTTTTTCGAGCTGTCATCACTGGTCGGGCTTAGTTTCATGCCAGAAGAACTGCTGGCACAGACTGATGACTGGCTTTCTTCATTGAGATCGACTGAAACAGTGTTATCATAAAATGTATCATTTTCATGAAAAATTACATCCCGGCTCTTGATGATTTTTCGGCTCTTAGGATCTAACAGCCGGTACCCTTTTGAGGTTTCACAGTATCCCACTAAAATTAATTTAGTTGATTTCTTATCCCATTTTTGCCTCTTCTGCTTGGGTATATGAACCATGGTCTCTGTGCCAAAAATCCTGATATGTGACAGATCAGGTTTCCTGCCATACCACATTTCATAAGGTGTCCTACCTTCCAGGCTCCTAGATGGGCAGCGATTTGTGATATAGGCAGCTGTGGCGATGGCCTCGGCCCAATATCTTAGTTCCAAGTTGGCATAGTACAACATACACCTTGCCCGCTCTACCAGTGTGCGATTTGCGCGTTCTGCTAGGCCATTATGCTGTGATGTATAAGGCGTTGAAGTCTGATGGATTATTCCATTACTACTCAAATATTTTTCAAAATATTGATTGCAATATTCTTTACCTCCATCTGTGCGAATCATCTTAATCTTACGTTCAAGCTGTAGTTCTACTCTTGCTTTGAAATCTTTAAATACCTCGAGTATGTTTAGTTTATCTTTCAAAAAATACACATGAAACATACGAGTATAGTCATCAACAAAAGTGATAAAATATCTCATACCTGACACTGACAGATTTTCCATAGGCCCACACAAATCTGAGTGTATCAGCTCCAGAGGCTGTGTGGCTCTGGAACCCACCTTGTTGAATGGCAGTCTTGATTGTTTTCCTTCTGCACAGTGAGTACATCTGATATTGTCACTTTTTGCTTCAATAGTCACACCCTCAGCACAGGCAGGCAGCTTGTTGACATCTGATACATTTAGATGAGCCATCCTTAAATGCCATAAAAAGGTATTGTCAACATTACCTTTTGCTCTTGTATAATTTGCAGTCTCACAGGTATTGTTATTCACTGTATCCAGCAAGTAAAGCCTATTCTGCTCAGTTCCAGAACAAATATACTGTCCATTTATGCTATGTACATCACAGCCACCATCATAAAATGTTACTACTTGACCACCCTTTGTTATGCTGCTTATTGATATTAAATTAGGCCCAAGCGCAGGTACATACAAAACATTGTTCACTTTGTAAGTTTTCCCTCCTCTCAACTTGAGGTTGACATACCCAACACCATGAACAGATAGTGTTCCTTTATCAGCTACGGTAATTGAACTTAGCTCTGACTTCCTTAGGTCATGTATTAAATCTTTTCTTGCTGTCATGTTCATTGAAGCGCCCGAGTCCAAATACCAATTATTATTTTTGTTATCTCCCAAAGATGCAGAAAACGCTGCCACAAAACTTGAACCATCTCCATTCTTCTGCTGTTTGTGTGTAGTTTTCTTGGGGTTCTTACAAAACTTAGCATAGTGGCCATGCCTGTTGCAGCTATAACATCGAGGACCTTTAGACTTGACAGACTGTTGATCATTCTTAGTCTTCTTGAAATTTGTATATAAAGCAGCGCCCGAGTCTGTTGACTTAACTTCTTGTAATAGTTTTGTTTTAACAAGGTCTGCACTGATTGATACACCTGAACTTTCGAGCCCCATTATCATGGGCATATAGACATCGGGTAGACCAGCAAGCATCAGAGTGCCAAGCCACTCGTCATTTACTTCAAATCCAATGTTGCGAAGTTTGTGAGCGGTTGTCATTATTTTACTAATGTAGTCTTCAACACTGTTGCTTGACTCCAGAGACGTGTTCACTAAGTCCTTGAGTAAGCCTACTTTTCTTGCCAAACCGTTGTCATCAAA
Source organism: Thaumatotibia leucotreta (assembly GCA_025490895.1). Lineage (NCBI taxonomy): Eukaryota > Metazoa > Arthropoda > Insecta > Lepidoptera > Tortricidae > Thaumatotibia > Thaumatotibia leucotreta. The sequence continues at coordinate 4,874 of JALPQI010017001.1, forward strand.
GGCTTTTGCTAGATTTTCCCACACTTGTTTTGCAGTCTTACAATCTTGCACATGAATGTAGTTTTGCGGATCCAACAGAAGGATTAATTTGGCTTTCGCTTTAATTTCCTTTTTGGCGTCTATCGGTTTGCTTGAGTCGGTAGGTTGCACGCACTCCCACAGATCTTCATGCTCCAAATATGTTTGCATGCTGAATTTCCATGTTGCGAAGTTGTCACGGCCGGTCAATTTTTCTAAATTGAACAAGTTAGTGCCCATTTTGTGGTCTGAATAAAGCTAAAACTGCTGTTCTGACGTCCTGCGGTCGATCTACCCGGCGACCGTCACGGTAACCGATATTTCTTGAAATTCTTCGGATTTTCCTTCGCTCACTGAATCACAACCACGCTCTGCTACCATGAAGGATTTCGTGGTTTGATTTAACAAAGAAAACTGTGGTTTCACGGGAAATATAGGTTTATTCTTCATATAAACGACAGAGAGAGTTCTTCCAACGGTTATTACACAGCGTTGACAGATGACAATTAAAAGGGCGCCAGGAGCGGCATAAAAAAAAAAAAAAAACTATTTGGGTTGCGTTCTAAAACATCTTAACAAAAATGCATAGATAATATAAATTACATGCATCGAATGATATCTGTCACTGTCACAGTAAAGCGTTTTTGTTATATACTTAAATATGTTCAATACTTCCCCTTAAGTATATAACACAACAGCAGTAGATATAGTTACATACACTTATAACTTATACATGCTTAACTCTACCTTCTGACATGGAGTTCATACATGAATTCAGTATGTTTACATTTACTCAGTGGTTTAGTAAGCACATCTGCAAACATTCTTTCAGTATTCAAATATTTTACATTTATGAAATTTGACTCTACTAGGTCTTTAACAAAATGATACCTAGTATCTATGTGTTTGGTGCGCTTGTGACAATATTCTTTACATGCTAATAATCTATGCGCACTTTGATTGTCATTGTACACTAAAACAGAATGTAACTTTAAATCTGTAAATATTTCAGAGAGAAAATTTCTTATAAAACACAGTTCTTTAGAAACATCACATAGAGCCAAAAATTCACTCTCACAACTCGATAAAGCTATACACTTTTGTTTTCTAGACTCCCAGTTTACAATGTTATTGCCTAACTTGATAGCAAAACCTGTGATTGATTTGCGATCATTGTAATCATTGGCAAAATCTGCATCGGTAAAAGCACTTAAATTTAATTGGCTACTTTTTACGAATAGTAAACAATAATCAATTGTCCCTGCTAGATACCTTAAAATTCTCTTAGCAGCTAACCAATGACTAGAACCAAAACAGTTATTATATTGGCTTAACTTACTGCACGCATAGGCAATATCAGGTCTAGTGCAGACAGAAAGATACATTAAGCACCCTAACAATTGTCTATAATTATAAGTTTCATCATTCAAGGGTTCATCAGAATTACATAACTTTAACCCTGTTTGCATAGGAGTTGAAACCGGTTTACATTCTGACATACCAAACCTTTGAAGTACCTTTTTAATACAAATAGACTGATCCAGTTTAAGGATGCCCTTCTGTCTGTCTCGAGTTACTCTAATACCTAAATAATTCTGTATAGGGCCCAAATTTTTAATGCTAAATTCATGCTCTAACAAATTGAATAGAGATTGAATTTTTGAGCTATCCTTTCTATACAGAATGTAAAAGTTATCTACATAAATAGAAATGACCAAGAACTCCTTGTCAGACTTAAAATAATAAACACAAGGCTCACATTTACTTTGCTTAAATTGATTTTTAGTTAATAAATCGTGAACTTTACAATACCACATTCTACTGGCTTGTTTAAGCCCGTAGATACTCCTTTGTAATAGGCAAACTTTATTTTTATTTTGTTCATCATGGAAACCCTCTGGTTGTTCCATATAAATGGTCTCATTAAGTTCACCATTTAAGAAAGCTGTGTTTACATCTATATGATCTATGTTAAGATCATACTCATTAGCTAATGAAAACAAGAGTCGCATAGTCGAGTGACGTACAACTGGGGAGAAAGTATCAGTGTAGTCGACACCATACTTCTGTGTGAACCCTCTGGCTACTAAGCGAGATTTATATTTTTGAAAATTGCCTGATGAGTCACACTTAACCCTGTATACCCACTTACATTTAATTACATTTGTATTCTTGGGTCTTTGAACAAGTTTCCAGACATTATTATCAACTAAAGACTTGTACTCACTTTTCATTGAGTCTAACCACTCCGCACGATGAGGGCTGGCCATCGCCTCATCGTAAGACTGTGGCTCATCAACAAGTTCATTTTGAGCGAGCATAGACAAATCATAGTCGTCATACCGTTTTGGAAGAACTGCATTAGTACTACGTACGGGCCTAGACGCCGCAGCTAACCCGTCGCCTCGAGATGACGCCGCGCGAGGTGACGTCACAGGCTCAGCGCCCGCTGCACCCGCCGACGACTCATCGGAGTAGTCCTGGTCGCTGCCGGTGTTCCATTCATCTGTCAAAACAGAACTATTAATTTCATCGCTCAAAACATGACTATTGCAGCCTTCGCTATTGTCTTCATCATCACCATTACAGTTATTTAAGTTAGAATTAAATTCAATATTCTCAGTGATTTCATTTGATGAATTATTATTATTCACATTTAAATTATTTGGTTCATTAATAAAATTATCATTTCCATCATTCAAATTATTACTATTTATATTCAATTCATTATTGTTAAAATAAATAAAACCATTACTATCACAGTTATCAGGTACATTTTTATTTGAATGAGGAGTGAAAAACTTATTCTCCAGACATCACGAGATAAAATGACTTTCCTAGGATCTGAGGGATCTGCCAGTCTATAACCTTTAGTGGTCTCTGAGTATTCCACAAAAATATATTCCTTACACCTAGCATCGAGCTTTTTACGCTTCACACTAGGAACCAGAGCATAAGCCTTGCAACCGAAAACTCTGAGGTGACTAAGGTCCACTTTAGACCCGGTCCAAACCTCCTCCGGTATTTTGCCATTCAATGCACTAGTAGGAGATCTATTTTTCAAATAATTTGCTACCATTAGCGCTTCTCCCCAAAAACATTGATTGAGGCCTGCCTGTCGCAACATACACCTAACCTTATCAAAAAGAGTCCGGTTTAGGCGTTCCGCGACGGCATTCTGGGGGCTACAGTAAGGAACAGTCAACTGGTGTGCAATACCCTCTTTCTTTAAAAAGTTTAAAAGTCTATTATTTAAATACTCTTTCCCATTGTCAGAGCGGATACAAAGAATTTTTAAACCAGTCTGCCTTTCAACAAAATTTTTAAATTCAATAAAGCGGTCACATACCTCTGACTTATGCTTCATCAGATAGCAGAAGGATCTTCTTGAGTAGTCATCTGTGAAGGTGACAACAAAGTTTGCACCACCCAAGCTGGTCACTGGCAAGGGGCCGGTGACATCGGAGTGTACAAGCTCCAGGGGTTTGGTTGCACGTGTTCCACCACCTTTGGGATATGGAATAGAAGCCATCTTCCCCTCAAGGCATGGTACACACTCTTGTAGTGCTTCGCCATCCTGAAACATACAACCACATGCTACTCTATCCCTAAGGGTGTACATACCTCCTGAGCCAAGGTGACCCAAGCGTTGATGCCATAGCTGTATAGCTGACACTTGAGCAGCAACTGTGGCACTCGGTGAATCCTGCCTATCGTGCAGGAACAAAGAGTGCTCCTTTTTGTGCATTCCTTTAGTATAAGAACCTTCTAATTTGTACATTCCATTGACCTCTTTGGCAGAATAAACTAAATTATGATTTTTGTCAATGATAAAACAACCTCCCGAATCGAACATCACTCTCATATTATACTCTTTAACAAGTTTACTGACTGATATTAAATTGCAAGACATAAGGGGAACATAAAGTACATTATTTAAATTAAGTACCTGTTCTAAAGTCTTTATGCTGACGTCACCAGTTCCTTCAGATTTCACTAAATCACTATTGCCAACAGTCACTGATGAATTTGCCTTTTGAATAGAACTAAAACTGTTGTTATTGTTGAAGATGTGGGACGTCGAGCCAGAATCTATATAAATATCTTGATGAGAGACCACGAACGCGGCAGACATGCACTGGTTAACACCATCTTCTTTTGTCTTCTTCTCTCTCTTGAGTTTAAAGCACTTGGATTTCACATGGCCATCTTTATGACAGTAGCTACATGTGAACTTCTTCGCTTTGGAGAAATGACGACCTTTTGAGACGAAAGCAGTGTCAGGTTGACACATCGCGAGCTTCCGGGACTCCTCCTGCATGAGTCTTGCTCTAACAAATTCACTTGTTACAGTCGATGTTAGGCAAGCAGTTGACATGTTTGAAACAAGTGAGTCGAATTCATGTGGCAGTCCACTTAGTAGTAGTTCGGCAATCTCACTGTCCTCGATTGTCTTGCCTATATCGGCCAACTGTTGCACTAGCTTCATTACATGGTCTATGTAGGCTGTCATACTATTATGATCCACATAACTTGCCTTGTGCAGCTCACGCAGTAAGATGATTCTTCGATATAAACCCTTGTCTTCAAATATACTGTGCAGTTTCTTTGTAAATATACGTTGGAGAGAAACGATGCAGAGGTGCCGCCGCCAGTAGCAGGAACAACGGGCGGCGCCATGTTGGCCGCGCCGACTCCATTTCCTGATGGAAGTGCATTTCCACCTTCGACGGTATTGTCCTCATCAGACATTCTTTTCTAGAGTGATGTATATACGTCGCGAGTCCTTTCTTCTTCAAAACAACCCGTAATCCTGGGCTAATTAACCTGTTGTGAGGTCTGGGACACCGTCGCAGCTTCGGCGTGTTATGTCGCTGGACACACGGAGGTCGTTGAAGAGAAAAATAAACTTCAGTAAATATTAAACAGAAGCATCGGCGTTTATTTTCATAATAAATACGACACTTGCACATTAGATTGTTTAAAATACTAAAGATACAAAAATGGTGACTCGCGAGCACGTATAATTCGGGCAGATGACATTAGGGAAGAGGAAAGACAAAATGCATAGATAATATAAATTACATGCATCGAATGATATCTGTCACTGTCACAGTAAAGCGTTTTTGTTATATACTTAAATATGTTCAATAATAACAAAAATCTCTACGCTGCCTCATCAAAATTCGATTTCAAATCTCTGCCGGACAAAGAAACAAACCTTGACTGTGACACAATGCAATAAAATATTTGAAATTTTGCACACCATGATTAAGTTCCCCGAATTGATAATTTAACATTCGTGTCCACATGCCTTAAAATAATTCTGCGGACCAAAGTACGTAAAGATTAAGACCGGAACCGGAAACATCTCCCTAAATTATAATGCCCAAATAATTACTTTTCACCCATTGGCCGAACCCTAGAGTTCTGATTCTGACCACTCATTTAAATCTACTTGACCCCTCGGACATCGAAATTTGACCAGGGGTCATCTGGACCAAGCAGGACAAAGCTGGACCTTAAAAAATCCCATTGGCTCCTTTTGAAAAAGTGACCCTTAAATTTGGGGACAATAGGGCGCGACCCCTGTAGCAATATAGGGTTAAGATTAGAGGTGTAACGGCTGTGAATGGGTTGAATGAAAAGGTGTCGGTTTATGGGTGTTTACAATAAGCTTTATTTTGTTTGGAGATGTTTTTTATCAGTGACCAAAACGTGTTTCATTTGAAGGAAAGAAATAAATGGGATGAGATTTTAAAATAACGATCGAGTATTGCTATTAATTAAATTTTATTAAAAACGTTTATTTAAAATGTCATTTACCAAAAATAAATCATTTTAAGGGCTACAGAATTTGGTTCATGATTACACACAAGAAAATGAGGTTTTTACTTTTAAGGACGCTTAATTAGCGTCAGATAAAAAAAATGTTGGATGTCATATACCAAAGAAAAAACGACCACGATCACCAACGTCCGAGGTGGGAATCGAACCCACGTACTCAGCTTTCGCGGCTGATGCCTGCACCGCCCGGCCACTCGGTCTTAGCAACCACCAGTCAATTTTCTCGGGTATATGCAATCCCTTACAAGGCTAGACGCCTTTGACCATACTCTAAGGGCAAGCAATAGGTACATGCATGCACCTCCTATCAGAATACTTTTCAGTTTTCTAGAATAGCTAGAGAGCTGGTGCTGCCATCTATTGAAGTTGATGTGAAAACTTAAATTAAAATATTTATTAACTAAATATTTTGATTTCAACTTTTATAAAAAAGATTAGTTGCAGTCAGGAGTGTAACGGCAATCAAGCACTACATTTCAATAAAAACTTAGTTTTGGTGTTAATTTTGTAAACTATAAGCGATATTTTAATATAAAAGCGCCGATCATATTTAAATTCCTAAAGATATCGTAGGTGCTTCATTATGTCGTTGTAAAAATATGACTGCAATGAAGGTTTTTTAGCTCCCCGACTCCTCCTGTGGGTGTCGTAATAGTCGACTAAGGGATTGAAGTGTCACTGACCATTATTTGACAAATGATTGATGATGGGCAGCAGCGTCATCGTAGTGGACACATTACTGCGATCGCCAATCCGCTTGCCCAGCGTGACGATTATGGGCATCTACCTCCTAATGCGTCTTTACGCATAGTTGATAGGAGAGGCGTACGTCCAGCAGTGGACTATCATAGGCTGATGATGATGATGATTACACAAGCCTATCTCGTTCCATCCACCATTCTCCCATCAAATTAAATCAAAACTCCAGCAATAAATCCTAAGATCAAATCACACTTTACATACCAACGTTATGTCAACTGTAATTTACATACAATCTGCCACATTCCATCGTAACACATACAATTGTATGCGTAACTCATCTGTGTTGAGCGATTCTTCTCAGGGAACGCAATAAATGCACAATCAATTGTTATTGGTAGGTACCATCGGCCACACTGTTAGCTATAGCTCCCCATGGCCGTGGTCGTTTCGGCCCGCCGCCCGCGGCCGACAGCGCTCGGGAGTGGTCGTTTAAGTCGTTTTCGCCCGTCGCGTTTCGCCCACCGCGCGCTGCGGGCGAAACGACTACGGCCTATACCTTTTGTAATAAGGACCACAGATGTACAGCAGTGTTATTCACTAAGGAAACCGCCTTGCTATCAGCGCTGCGGCAGCGTCGAGCAAAAATGGTATTCACTGATGCACTTTAAACGACACTAGCGCTCGGCGACGAATGCGGCGTGAGCTGGAACTACACTGCGTCGAGAGCCACCGCCTACAGATCGACGACAAGCTGTTCTACGTTAGTGAATACCGTTTTTCGCAGCGCTGCGCTCGACGTCGAAGTGAAGGCTGTCTCGTCGTCGAGCTCGTTGATGAACGCAGCGTCGAATGTGTGAATAAGAGAATAGCATAGCAGTCAAGAGTGTTGCTATTTGTACTAACAACAAGAAATTACAGTGGATCTTATGAGTTTGCAATACGGTTGACAAATTGTCAGTTAAATGTGGTTTCGATGATGAAGCAAGCAGTGAATACAATGCTAATTGCGGAGATATGAGAGTTGTAACAAGTGGAGTAAGCTTTCTACATAAATATAATTAAACGGTTAAACTCACGTGTATTTAGTCTCTACGCGCGGCATGTTTCGGAGAGCCTAGGTCTCCATTATCTTATCAAGCACTGAGCCCGCGTTCACGCCTCGCGACTCGACTTGTCGCGCGTAGTGATTAACTACACAATTTTGAATTGTTCAATTATATTTATAGTTATGCCTCACGGAAATTTTAATTCAATTATACTCAGCTGTCTACATATTTATTAAGTGCTCACAACCATGGACAAATTGGACAACTCATTTATTCCTAGTTGCCGCAGTGAACTGATTTCATAATCCATTATGAGCATAATTTATGCTAATAAGGACTAGGTAATTGTATTTTCGATATTTCCTGAAACAACTGGAGTAACTAGTAAAAGTGCTACTAAACAAATTTTCATAGGATTTTTTGCAAATTTCCGACTTATTTTTCCATACAAAATAATTCAGCATGCAGTGTATCATCAGCATCACTACACTGCAACTTTGTTTATCACAACACTGTCAATACCTAATCAAATTCTTCCATGCGTCAAGTTAGTGCTCGCATTACATTGCTGCTCCATAAATTTTCGATAACCCATTATTCATTTCGATAATTCATTACACTTCAGTGGTCGCGACAAAATCACCTTGCATATGTCACCGTTGATAGTACTAAAACTTACATTTGGTTGTGGTTTGAGCTAATATTAAATATGCACTCTGTAGACTCTTACAATATTAAACTGCTGACTCCATACTTCTTACCATGCGCCCGCGCAGCTTCGCGGCCGCCGCCTCCGCGCAAGAATCGCGCATCTCAGATACCTGGCTGGGAATCGTTCGCACGCACCACTATCCCTTTCCTGCCACTAATGAGATCGTTTATGTGCAGCATTCTACAGACGATTGTTTCCTCATTCGAGTGTTGTCTCGAAATTTCCCTTCGATTTTTATTGCTACACCAAAAGTCGAAGCAATTAATTTCGTACTAAATAATCAGGGTTCACCTATGGCGAACAACATAAACATAAATCTAGAAGTGAATAATCAAGATCAAGTGCGGGTAGTTCGAAAAACCCGCGCAGCTCGAAGGTGTTGATACATTCTCTCGCCAGTCTGCCTGCGACCACGGGTGTAACGTCATGCCCGAAACGTCAGGATATAATTAAACGTAAGTTTACGCGATTAAGACCCGTTTGTCTTTAAAATATGAGTGATAATCGTGAAAGTTTAAATCAATATAAACATAAATCGTTAATTTCGAGCATCTGTATGCTCAAAGATGTAATTAGGCATTTCTCCGAGCGTTTCAACCGCTGTGACTTCGGTGGCAGCGGCAGCCTTATCACACGAATCCCTTGAGAGATATGATTATTGGATATCTTGGTAGACGTAGTTGACAACTACCAAGATATCCAAAAAAGATATGAGATACCCACGGAAATCGGGTTGCCACCGAAGTCACGGCGGTTGAAACACTGGAAGAAATGGCACAATTGACAGATTGACAGATAGACAGATTAATTTATTTCTTAATAAAAATTACATGTGATTTGTTAACAAATAGCACAAATTCACAAAACGATAGCATCTGTATACTCGAAATCAATACGAAATTCACTGCGCATCTGTTTATTAATCTGGTAATTTGCAATACCATCTTCGCTGGAATGCCAGAGACAGATATTTACTTGAAATTTACTACGTTTAGATATTCATATTCGCCCTAATTTATTTGTTAGCCTGAACTGCCCTACTGGGTACTACTACTCTACTACTACTTCTCTTCCACGCATCGCTGTCCGAGTACGTACGATAAGGTAATGTAGAGGTTGTATAACAATCCTCTCCTCTACATTACTGGTTGCTTTCGGATAAATTCTGTATTTAAAGCTACGAACAAATAAAACATGGAAGCCGCACGCCATAGTAAATTGCCTTTCAAAAACGGTCCTGAATTTTAGTTGACAAATGTCACCCCCTCTTTAATGCATCACGGCAAAGAATTTCAATGTCAACCTATAAAAACTTAAACCGCCATTTCATAATAGTTGTGATTGGTGCATCAAACTTTTGATTGGCTATATTCTATAAGCATTGTCAAAGGTGTTGCGCCGAAATATGCGCGGTGTTAAGAAAAGCGCCATGTCCTGCCCATCTTGGCACAATTGAACAATTGATTTTGGGGGCATTTTTGAGCTGGCGTTAGACGTCCATGTTATATATGGTCGCAGATTTAAAGGAATGACATAAAATCCATATAATAAACAAAATACAAATTTGTATCAGTCACCCTTGAGGCTCCGGCCTCCGCCACGCTCGCCCGCCGCGTAAATATTAAATAAATGATTCTTATAAATATTAGATATCATATACCAAAGAAAAACGACCAAGATCACCTATGTCCGAGGTGGGGAACGAACCCACGTACTCAGCTTTTGCTTTTTTCGATATGTTCAATAAATGATTCTTCTTCAAAGTCTACCCCTGAGTCTTTTTAACACACCTGCATCTCCCACAGTAGTTTAACCTGTATTCGATTGAAAATTGCATACAATTAAAACGATTCGACTGACTTAGATAAATATAATTTCAATCTTGATAAAACCATGAGGAAAATCACCCATATAATTCAATTTTAACCGTAAAATTAACGAGAAGATAATATCAGTTATGAAACTAAAGCCCGAGGTACTAGTACTAATATTGTTTATGATCAATTCTGCAATGGCCCTGTATATAATACCTGCGCGAACTACAACAAAGGGTTTCAAAATGATTAAAAATCAAGATTACTCTGAAGAAAATGATGCACCATTTTTGGATATTCCTGGAATCGACTATCCGTTGTTTCAAACTTATGGGAAAAGTAGATTTCAAGTTATAAGAAACGTGAAACGGAAAACGCTGGAATTAAGACCGCAAAACAATATGAGCAGAGAGTATATAAATGAAGACGATAAGGTATTACGACGAGTAAAATGACGTCTACAGTATTTGCTTGAAATGACACATGGATATCTTTTTAAATATTGGATTTTATATTTATATACGAAAAGGAAAAAAACGAAGTTTACCTACAACGGTTACGGCAAATGGATCTTTGATCACTCATTACGGTTAATCGTACAGGTTGGTCGTGTCGTGTATTGAAGTAATGGTTGTTATATAAGATGGCATGTTGTCGTTATCATGTCTAGTGATTTTTTGTATCTCCAAAGTAACCAAAGGACTTCTTAACTCACATGTTATAAGAAGACAATGATTTAAAGTTTAGCCACTTAGAAATCAAGAAAATGATAAATTGAAAACGTGGTATTAAAAAGGTTTTTTTATGTAAAATCATCAAACCGGAAATATTTCTTCTTGAAAAGCTACTACTTAGTGACAATTACCGATTACCGTCGTTAGTGGTGGAAAAAGGTTATCTATTAAAACTTCAAGTGAATAAAAATTTTACTGGACATTATGTTTATGATGATCATTTTCATCTCTTTTCATACAAATAGAAGCTTTACTGCCTACTCTACACAAATGCTTCAAAGCTGCGCTATCTATTATTAAATTTAAATGTAAATTCGTTATTCTTCTTAATGTTTTTGAGTCTACGCTATCCAACGACCATCCTAGTCCAGCTGCTGTCCAACAAAGAAAAGAAAGAAATAAAGAAAAAGATTCGCAACCCTTCATGTGCGAAATTTAATTGCTCATATTTGCATAAACGGGGAATAGATAATAGAAGAATAGACGTGATTGATGGTCGGTTGTGAGACTAGGAAAGGGTTAAATCCGGAAGATGATGTGTAAACAGATTTGCAAGGAAGAAAGATTACGTATAGTTTTATGGAAACTTTATTACACATAAAAATAAAAATAAATCGGATAATTTCGGCAGCGGAAAAGGGAATATTTAAAGATATTATAGGTACGTGGTGTTGGCCGTCCATAGAATATTTTTAGGCAGTTTTTGTTATAGGTACTAAGATCATACAAAATTATACATATAAAGGTCTCTGCCCACTAGACCGTACCATACCGTACCCGTACCGTACCGTGTGGTTTATGACCGTAGCATGAACGTATCAGACAAAAAACTATTATTTGTATTGAAAAGTAAATATGAGACCGTGTTGGCCGGCGCCGGAACGTCCTAGTGGGCATAGTCGCATACTTTTCAATACAAAGAATAGTTTTTTTATCTGAATACGTTCATACTACGGTTATGGTATGGTCTAGTGGGCAGAGACCTTAAAGCAACATCTACATTTTTGAAAAGGAAAAAAAGGTTGCCGAAAAGTTAAGGATGGACATTAATAGATCGCTAGTATCGCTACATTGAAATATATGTAAGTCCCTAATCTATGTTGGTAGTTAGTACTTACATATATAACATTTTGATAAGCTACATACGTGTGTAAGTACACTTTTAGACTGTCCGAAGGAAGGTACAATTAATATATATTAAAGGAGATTTATGAGGTACCTATTTTAATGTCACACAAAATCGGTAACTATTAGAAATCTAATTAAAATATCCAATCCCTAATATGCCATTTAAGATACGAATCTAAGCTGCAACTATCATAACTTTCTATTATAAATCTCAAAACACGACCACTAATTCTTTTCGGGAGACAGCATCCCTCTACATGCAAAAAAAAACAATAAGGGAGCTAAATTACCATAAACAACGCATTATGAGACGGCGGTTACCGAAAACCGGTCCAAAACCGGTTTTATGCGGAAATATGCAGATCTCTTAAAACTTACAAACTTTAAACTGCAGTTTAAGAAACGGGTGGCCATCTTGGGTCACTGTTGAAGTTATGCATGTTGATGCTTGTTTGTTTTTTAGCGGCTGGTAAAAATAAGTTTGTGCAGTTCATAGCTTCCTGACACCATCTGACAATTGCCTCTTTGTCTTTTTTAAGCGTTGGTCCATTGACCAGGGTGAGATTAGTGGACCATGGGGTTATGGTCTTAGTTGAACGCTTTGTTGCAGCGGGATTTCAGCTTATTCCCATGGGATGTCGGAAGTATGTTCTGGTTTAGGATCTAATAAAAGAATTTAGAATAATCAGTCAAAATTTATAATTACAGCCATTTAGGAAAGTGCAAAATGACAGAAAAAATAGACATGTCCAAAGTTTCTTAGTTGGACTTTTAAATATCATCAGAGCATTTGAGTTTCTTAAGGTGCGGCGAAGACAAATGTCCAAATCTGTTCTTTCCATCCTTTACAACACAAAACAGTTAGTTTTGGTCTGTGCTTTCCAATATTTGTATAAAAACTAAAGACAGTTTTTGATACTTATCACCCGTACTTTAAGTTAATTAACTTGTTGACTATTGTTGTTGTTGTGTGATGACCCTAGGGCACATTGGAAGTGCAGGTTGGATATGCGTTTACTAAAATTCATTCAACAACTAATTACGTAATAATTCCGGTAAATAATTAACTTTTCATCTGGTTTTGATAATTTTTACGTTACAATTTAAAATACGAGTAAGTAGGTACAAATAGTCAAAGTTCTAATAGACTCATTTGTGAAAGGAACTTAAGGAACTTCCATTTTAATTCTCAAGGATATTTCAAGAAGCTTCCTGCAATTTGGACTAAGTATTCATCTACAATTCTACATCTCAACTAAACTATGTTGTTTGCTAAGATCGCGAAACGTCTGGTTAACGTAACTAAAGACCGAAGAGCTGGCGACTTCCTATCACAACTAGGGTACACGTGTAACCCGCCAAACCGGATACCCGTGTTCTTAAGCCCGACGGTACTAAGAACCCGAATTACACGAACCCGCCGGGTACCCGTGTCCGTGTCTAATACACGGATACCGTTTACACGAAACCGCGTGCTACCCGGGTACCCGGGTACTTAAGACCAAACCGAACTTGTTCGAAATAGTTTGAGCAAATACAAATAATATCATTCGACACTACAAAACACTACCTGTCCAGGAAAGGTCAGCCGATATAACTTTTTATTAATGTTTTATAAATTTCGACTCTTATCTGTTACGCAATAAGACCTATTTGACACAATTAGCCTTCCGCTTATCTATCCATTTGTACTATAGCTCTTAAGTCTCACGGCCCATTCATACGCTTCTCGTGTAGGACGTCCCCGAACCCGCGGGTAATTAAAGTCCGTGTAAATAATACCCGTGTACCCGTGTACCCGTGTAGACGGATATTATTTACACGGACTTTAAATACCCGTGTAAATCGGGTCAGAAACCCGTGTACGTGTAACACGAACACGGGTATGAGAAACGTTGACACGAAACCCGGACACGACCGCGAGCCCTAATCACAACGCATCAGTATTGTGATACAGTGAGGAAATGCCGCCAGCATCTTCGGTAAAATGCCACAATTAACACTTAGATATAGGTTGTAAAATAAAATGTAGTTTTGAAAATAAATATATTAAAATAAACTAAACTATTTTTTTCTATGAAACGGCGGTGATCCCTTAATTTGATGTTGTAACGGAAAAAAGATCCAACTTCCGAAATTTGCAACTGAAATGGAAGTCTTTTCTTTTTGACATAAAATTTAAATGTAATTGATAGTTTTTTTGTAGATCGGATCCTTGTTCCTTAACTACGTCCAATTGAATCAATAATTTTGATCGTTGTGTGTAATTTTTACGAAAACAAAATACTACAGTTACAAAACAAATATTGACGACTAATGGAGTTCACAATTGCAATCCACAAAATAAAAATTCAAGTTAAAAATCGATTGTGATCCTGCATCTGCCAACTGAACCGAACTGATAAGCCGGGGCCTGATAACAGACCGGTTCAAGCCTTGAACATATACCCAAAATGCACCTTAACCCTTTGACATACAGTTCACAAAAAATGAAAAAACGACGATAAAACAAACGAATGTATCCAAGAAATTGAACTAGTCAAGTTTAGCTAAGTTTGAACTGTATTCTGAAAACAGTAAGGTATGTTTTGATGTAGATTTTGGTAGTATTTAGTTATTGAGGTCAACGTTTTGCACCTCTGGAGCTCGTTCCGTTATCGGTTGACAAGAAAATGTGGGGAGAAAATCGATTGCTCTTTGTTCGGTTTTTAAACAAAATACGTTATTCATACGCCTTTTGGACGTGTCTTTTTGTAGACATTTTGTAACCGACGGAATGAAACTTGACTTGTCGATAACAACCAACTTAAATTAAAAAGCGATCGATATAATCAATAAAAATAGATTGAGGAGATAAAACTCTTTAAAAATCACACGTATTTTGTTTTTAATAACTCACCAACCGTTGGTTTATTACTTTAAGCATGTAAGGAAAAATTTAATACAAATACCAATAAGTATGGTACTTCTAGCCTCCTTTTTATCAAAACCTGTAAGACAAGACAATATGCCCAATTTCCACTAATAAGCAAGCAGGTGAACCAGGCATCGGAGTTCATCAGTGTCCACTACTTATGTACCTATTGCCCTACCTTATGCTTTTTTTTCTACCCATCTACGAAATCATTTTTCTACGATTCGAAAATTAAATTCCAAGAGGTAGAGTTTGTTTGCAATCCTGTATAGTTTGTTTCGAATAAGACTCTAGTTGGTCGCGTCTTACAAATCCCGCCTCGTACGTTGGACTTGGTTATTTTTTATTTGGTATATTATTATGACATGTCGTAATGAACGTGCAATATTATTCTTATACAGGACATCCTAAAACCATGGGACATGAAGGGAAAGGAAAGTACCTTAAATATCGTAGGTAGGATATTTTGCTGAAATAAATAAGACTTTATGATATTAAAGGTTAGTAATTCTGCATTTACAGATTTTCTATTAATTGTCTCGTCAGAGAATCGAACCTATTAAAATGTGAAAAATAAATAGCTCGTGTGTATTGATGATGCAATGCACCTAAAGAAATAATTCTTCTAAAGGTACACAGTACCTAGTACCTACTCAAAAAAGGAATAGAGCAAAACGACTAAATTTAATGGTTAAAATTGCAAGACAATGATTTATTGTCATTCATTTCTCAAAAAAAAATATTTTTCATACAAAAATTTTGAGTGCAGTATTACTCGCCATTAAAGATTTTGTATCGTGTATCATTAACTTTTAGAGTGCTTACTCTCCCTTCATGTCCCATAAATCCCGTAACCTCGGGGCTCCTCATAGGTACATACATAGCAATTATTGTATCATCTTAGTTATTTATTTAGCCTGGCTGTCTGAACAAAATACCTACAAAATGTTATTCTTCTCAAATTCAAATTGGTGACGAAGATACAAATAAATGTCGGTCGGATTCGGAAAGATTTATCACCGGACTTCCAGCATCGTTAGTGTTGGTAAAGACTCGAGTTTTTCAAATCCAACTTTTAGTAAAGTCCATTTCAAATTCGAAGGCCCGATTCCACTTGACAAAGTCATTAGGCGTCAACAATAGGATCAGTGGTAACAAATGATACCTGACAATATCCTTTTGTGGCGTGGATAA
>JALPQI010017002.1:0-35339 GCA_025490895.1 Thaumatotibia leucotreta
GCCAATCGTCGAGCGACGCGTCTGGCGGGGCGTTCGGCAGCGCGTCGTGCGTCCCAAGGATTCGAACGGCAAACTTCCAGGCCACGCGCATACGAGTACGATATATGGCATTTGTTAAACATGAACGCCCCGCCGCCGCGGCACGCTAGCCGGATGCCCCGCTTCAGCGTCGATTCAGACCTTAGACTTATTGTCATATTATTTATTTTATTTTTCAACCGACTTCGTAAATAAGGTTCTCAATTCGACTCCTATTTTAGTTTGGTGCAGTTCTGATAATGTCATCCCTGAGAAAACCATATGTCTTAAATTTGCTTTGAGCAAGTGCACGACAAATGGACGAATATCTGAATATCACGCCAACCGATTTGATAATACCTTTTTTAACCAACTTCAATACAAACCGAGATGGTCCCGTTGGCTCCATGTCGGGGTCTGATGAAGGGATCTTGGAGAAATCGTGTTATTTTTTTTATTTGTTGATCGCCAGGGTTGGCGGATGGCGACGACGCGGCAGACAGCGTGTCGGACGCGTGCCGCGCGCGCGCTGAGGCATCGCAGCTCGCGCGGGAAAATGCCGCGCTTCGGGAGACCGTGCTCGCGCTACATTCAGAGCTCTTTGGCGCCAGGTGGGTCTGCTTCAATCCACCCACTCACTAGGTATGGCACGCACTCGCTATGCTGAACTCCATACTCAGCGCGGCTCCATAAATTGGAAAATTGTACTTGATTTGACATTGACATTTTGCGGTAACCTTCTACAGATTTTCATGCAGGCGACCTTTCCATAATTTTACTGAATAGTGAATAATTGAATTATTTTCCTTCAGACTGGCGACAAAATATTTGGACAAAGAGTTGGCGGGACGGATACAACAGCTGCAGCTACTCGGCCGCGACATGCGCGCTGAAGTGCGGGACTCTCTCTGGGCTCAGGTTCGTCCTACACTATTGTTTTTTTTAAGTCTGTTTCCTTTGATTCATAAATCTTTTTTGTAGATTTTATTTTCATGCTTTGATGATAGAAAACCAATGCTAGTGCTATGGAAACCACAGATAATAGGATCTTGGAGAAATCGGTTGAAGTTGGTTGTTTTTAAATTTTTAGTTTGGTTTTCCCTATGGCTGTGGAAACGGCGGGCTGTTGGGGGCGGAGGCTAAGACTAACGCGCGAAATTGGACGTCGACTCAGGCAGAAAGGGGAAGGCCCCGGCTCCGAGTCGTTTCTGGTGCAAAAGCTCTCTATTGTTATACAACGCGGCAACGCTGCTAGATTAAAATGTATTTTTATTTTTTTTATTTCCTTGTGTGTTATAAATAAATAAATGTATTTGGTGATTATGGTGATGATGATGCCGTAAAGTAAGGAATTGGCGACGCACTAACACGTGTACACGGCAGGTGGAAGCGGAGATATTGCTACAGCGGCACAAGACGCTAGTGCGCGTGTGCCGCGGGCTGGCGCCGTGTCCCGCGCGGCCGCGTTCCCCGCGGCCGCCGCGCCCGCGCACCGTGCGCGTGCGTCGCTCGCCGCACCTCGGCCTCGGCATCTCCGTCACGGTGAGTCTTTAACCCTAGGACCGGCATTCTCAATATACCACGATAGAAGCGAGTGCCCATTCACCGACTATATACGGTCCCAGCAGACAGGTGACGGTCACGGTGAGTCTACTGGAAACCGGCATTCTCATATGTATACAGAACGGTACGTTTGTCCTTCCCACTACCGACCGAGTCTACCAACCATTGCGATGAACTTTCAATATAGGACCAACATCGAAAACGTACATGAAAAATTTACTTACCTCGGCTTCGCCTCGGCCTACAATTACACGTCATCCCAGACATTTCCCACTTATTTAAACGGCCTTGGCATAAATTCTACTGTTTCCATACTATTGAATTCTAACTAATCAGTTAATCACTCACTTTGTATCAGAAGTTAATTTTTTTTTAAAGATATTTCGATGTTGGTTCTATACTGAAAGTTCCTCGTAATGGTTGATAGACTCGGTCGGTTGCGGGAAGGATCGTCGTTCGGTTCCATCCTGTAGACCACAACAGAAACGAGTGTCATTCACGGCGACTACGATCCCAGCTGACAGCTTCGCTGGCAATAAGGACATTAGGAATTCACGCGCATCGCATTGCGTGGGGTCCGTGATACGTCAATTTTATTATCTTTGATGCTTGGCGATCTAAAGTTTTAGGAAAGTTTATATTTTCAAAATGTGGCAAAGACGCTGATCTTTCTAGTGCCAAATCGTATTTTCACCGTTCAAAAGTCTGACATTTTAGGGAGTTTTTATTATATTCATGGAGATTCACAGATATCTACGAGTATTCATTTCATTTCATTTCTTTATTTTAGGGATAACAAACAATTGTACAAAAATATTACATCAAATGTTACAATGTGTGTTACATTATGTACAACCAACGGCATTATCCACGGAGTACAATGAATTAAAGGCTGTCGGACAACAGACTGCTGTGTTACATTCCATTATAAATGTACTTAGACATCTGCTACATGCTTATAGGTACTAACACTACTACAGCTACTAGATACTTAACAATTTACAAGGTCTCTAAAATGACTTTTCTGTAACTTGTGACTGGCAGGTGGAAAATGTCAGCCTGAGTAAAAAGTTGGTTGTATGTATCAAATAAGCGACGCATGGGCGCACGCTTCCCAGCGTTGGTACGGCACTGTGCCGTAGCAAACAACCGGTACACACGAGTCTCACGCCGATTAGAGCGCCTAGGAACTACGAAATTAATTTTATTAACAAGTTGCATACAATTTAGTTTATCGTTACAAAGTGCATGAAGAAACATGGCTTGCAAGAATATACGTCTTTTTCTTAATGCTTGTTAGCATCCGTATTTTTTAAGTAAATTATTGTATGTAAGTTTCCCATTTCTATTGAATTTGAAATTCACATGCTTTAAAAATTTATATTGTAATTTATCTATGGCATCTATGTATTTAATATATAGACCCCGGTATCGGAGGTGCAAAATGATAGCTGTCAAGTTCTTACTTAGGGATAAGTAAACACATTTTGTGATGTCGATATCGATACTCGATTTTTTGTACAATTTTTTTTTACGTACATTGGCGTTCAGAATTGCATGAACAATTTATGAATGAATGCATTCATAAACTGTCCATGCAATTTTGACCCCTACTGTACAAGGACCATTTATTTGTATCCCTTTTTTTGGGATCTATGATAATAATTAACATTTAATATATAAATCATTACTATTACAATACAAAGCTCTGGTTGCTATTACATTTATTATGTTTCGAGTTGCACAACATTGAATAAAAACTTTTGAGATATTAAATACTTATAATAAATTATTTATGTCAATAGATAGGCAAAGTCATCTTACAACGATGTCTTCGATTATTTAGCCGTGTTCACGAGTCTATTCGCCTAAAATATTTTATACAATAGAAAGTGGAGTCACTTCTTGCTGAACACCATGAACTTCAAAAATGAATGAAAAACATTTAACATACAATTTGCAGAATACATATCATTTCCAGATGTTGGAATATAAAAAAGCACATGGAGTCGAATTGCCATCAAGAGAAAATCAACAACGTATGTTCTACTAATATTGATTATTTAATAAAGGATATTCCATTCCAATATTTGTAATCTTGCATATCTTGCATTGCAATTCAATCTTGTATGAAAACACTCATAATAGTCATAATAAAAGAAAAAAAATTAAAACCAATTAAACTGTAACCGAGATCTGCTTAAGTTTTTCGTCAGTTGTAACATACTTTGAACCAAATTCGGAAACCCAAACTTCAGAAGGTTCATCGACAATTGCCTCAATAAAAAGTATGGCGATGTTACATAAATAAATATTTTTATTGATTTTGTAATTATATAGTCCTAGTTTATATCGTAAATAGGTGCGTTTTTAAAGTCTTGGCTTATTATTATGCTAAAGAAAAATTATCGATATGTATCTTATTTATCGACATCACAAATCTTTTTACCCCATCCCTAAGAACTTGACAGCTACCATTTTGCACCTCCGATACCGGGGTCTATTAATATATATGGGATCCCAGACTTGGCTGGCGTATTCAAGCTGGGGGCGGACCAAACTTTTAAACAAGTATATAAGTGTGCCAGAGTTTCTGAAGTCAGATGCCGCTCTACTAACAAAATGATACATTTTGTAACCCTTGGATATAACCATGTCTATGTGTTGATCTAGATGTAGATTGGAGTCAAGGAGTATTCCGAGATCGCTTATTTGGTTGACCTTTAGTAAGACCTGATTACTTAACCTATAGCTATGCTCGAATTTATTTTGTATTCACGGGTAGGTATTAGAATTTCATGTTCATGGTGATTTAATTTGTGACTCTACTCAATAAAACGTCAAAGCGTGAATTTAAAACTTGTTCCGTTTTTCTTTCTGTGCAGAAAAGTCTTTATCTTTAGTCTTGAAAGATCGATACCTATTATTCTATTAATTTATTTCTTAAAAGTATGTTGGTGTGGTTATAGGGCGGACGCGAGCACGGAGTACCCATCCTGATCTCGGAGCTGGAGGCGGGCGGGCCGGCCGCGCTCACCGGCGAGCTGTTCGTGGGCGACGCCATCCTCGCCATCGACGACCGCGACCTGACGCAGGTACCTCATGCAGGGCGGGTCGATCCTGATCTCGGAGCTGAGGCGCCACAGCCTACCGTGAACCACAAACGAATTGTTGCCTCTCTATCACACTTACGTACGAATTCAGAAGTGCGAGAGAAAGGCAACACTTCGTTCGCGAGCTGGTCCGAGTGTGTAGTCAAAACGCCAATCGTTCGCGCGCAGTCATGAACGAAACACAACTTTCTTTGCTGCACTAATAAGACACAGAGAGAAAACTACGATTCGCTAATGAGCATTAACATTGTCATCTTGGCTACGCACTGTGATCTCGCAGTTGGTAACGGGAGACCAAAGCCGATTTCACCACCATTTATTAATATTTTGGAAACTGGAATACTCGTGCACTATGCGTAAAGAAGTACTTTCCCTCTTATATATAATCGTTTCCTAAGTTACCAAGCTGTTAAGTACTGTTTGGCCCTATCTGTCTTTTCAAATGTCTATAAGATTAGAGGTGTGCGCCACGCCGGCGCGGCGGCGCCGCGCCGCGGGACCCACGCCGCCGCCGCCGCCGACGTTTTCAAAATCCACGCCGCGACAAAAATTTTGCGGAATAAAATCATTTGAATTACGCGCCACGCTGATCATATTGGCATTAAACAACAATATGCTTGCGAAATATCGACAAGCGTTCCATCTGACCGAAATGCCACTTCTGGATTACAGATTTTCAGGCCTAAAGGAGATTAATACGTACCTACGAAAAAAACACACTACTCGAGTAGAATTGTTCCCAATTTTACATATTTCTTTCACAGAATTCTATTATATTGTATTCTATTATATTGTACATCGTCGATCTCACAGTGTCTGAAGACAAAACACTTCAATAGATGCGTTCCACCCGTCGTGACGTACGGAGCCGAAACGTGGACACTGACGGTACGGCTGGTCCACAAGTTCAAGGTCGCTCAGCGAGCTATGGAAAGGGCTATGCTCGGCGTCTCTTTGCGGGCCGAATCAGGTCGGGTTGAATCAGAAATGAGGTTATCCAGAGTGATCGACATAGCCCATCGTGTTAGCAAGCTGAAGTGGCAGTGGGCTGGCATTATTAGCCGTAAACCCGACAACTTTTGGGGGAAACGAGTGGAGACCGCGTCTCGGCAAGCATAGTGTAAGACGCCCTCAGGCAAGGTGGAGCGACGATTTGCGTAGGATGGCCGGCAGGAGCTGGATGCAAGCAGCCAACGAACGAAAACGGTGGCGTGAAATTGGGAAGACCTATGTCCAGCAGTGGACTGCGATAGGCTGATGATGATGGTGGATGTTTTTTCATTATCTACGTTAGGCCACCATAGGAGGCGTAATGACTGTCTATTAACTGATTCTATTAATTTAAGCGTTTGCCATGGATGATTTTGTGCTTCTTGAATAAGATATTTTTAGAGGAAAAAGGAGATGTAAGCTAAAACATTTTGCTGTCGCTTTGCACGGCTTAGAAATAGATAACTGCAGCTTCGCCTGATAATACCTAAGTAATATTGACGAAAACAAGGTTTTTTTGTCCCATTTTTTCTGCTCCAAAAATAGACCAATTTGTAACAAAAAAATTTTCATAAGCATTTTAAGAAAGATGCTTCTCATCATGTCGGTATGTTTCCTGTTTTTGGATAATAGGTATACGAAATATTTTTTATCAGTACATTAAAACGCATTCAAAATTTGGCTATTTTTGCAGTTTTTGTAGGCTTGTAATAAATAATAACGTCAAACAAAGCAAAACACACCTACATGCGCGATGCAAAAATAGATTTTAAATGGAAAAAAATATATTTTTTCGTGTGTACACCGATGTATGATTAGCAGTGTGGGCGATGATGGTACAAAGAGGTTGTAAAGCTGAGTATCTGTAGTATTTGAAATCTGGAGTACCTGTTGGGAATTCGTAGTATTGGGAACGTGTAGTATTGGGAATCTGTAGTGTTGGGTAGGTATTTGTAGCATTCGAAATCCGTATTATTGGGACTGACAATATCTGTAGTATTCACAGATCAGTGTAGATAGCTAACGAAGGCATGGAACATGTCGCAGCGTTATGGCCCATTGGCCTTTATAAGTGTGATAGATGCGCGCCCTATGAGCCAGTCGCAACTTACCCGCGACTACAGAATGAGCTCGGACATATCCGCAAAATGCCGAAATGTGCCGTTATTTCTTGTAAAAATAGAAGTGTAAATAAAAATTTCAAGGAGTATAGAGTCACGTACCACATGTAAGTATTGATTTTTTTAGTTATTACTTAACAAAACCACGTATTTTTACAAATAATATATAACAACAAACCGCTGACATAAATGTCATAATGATTTGTCTTGGGCGTACCAATTCGTTGAACTATTCAGTGACAAATTGTACGTGCGTTTTACATTGACGGCTTAGAATAGCAAGTAAGTTGGAATTTGGTTAGCGACCGTGCAATGTATCGAATTGCTAGCGATATTCACAACCGTACTATCATTTCTTGGTACGGCCGCTGCGAGCAGGCCGCGAACTAGAGGTACGACTGACCGTGCCGATATTAAATAAAATAAACGTCGATAAATTGTTAATGTATTTGATCATATTAAAATTTTCTTACATATTTTGACCTTTGTATCAATATCTTATCCTTATAAAGGTAAAACAATATAAAAGGATTATATCGCGTATACAGGGTGTTCGTTTCGATTTGCGATAAATTAGACAGGTTACTTGGGCTATTAATAGAAGTTGTCTGGTATATCGGCTTTTGGAAAATTCGATAAAAAATATTTTTTTTTGTTTTCCTACATAATAAATGAAATGGTAAGTGTGAGAGAAACTTAAGAATAAAATAAAAGTTAATCTCAGGTGACTGACGGCACATGTCAAAATAAGTAACATTAGAATGTAATAAAGGTTGCAACACACATGTTCAGTCATTAAACATATTTTTTTAATAACTCAATAATGGTAAGAGTTAAAACACTAGTTTCTCAGAGAAATTAATTATATTTGGCCTAAATAAGCTTCCCTTAAAGTTATAGCATATGAAGAAAAACACGCTGTATTCATTATTTTGAGCCTCTTACAATAACCGTTGTCAAAAGTTGAAATTGTTTTATTTAAATATGTGACCATCGCGGAAACGGAAGATAACATCATCTTTATTAAGGGTAGGTACACCCGTCTAAATCATTATTTGTTCATTTGATTCCCAGTAACAAATCAGATAATGTCGTTAATAAATTGCTTCGTTCATCATATTCAAATATATGTTTATAAAGATTAGACACATAGTTCAATGCGATATCTTAGACTGTATTTCTTTCTTATTGAATGATAGATCGATTTTAATGTTTTTCTTAATATTCCGGCCTTATCAAACATCTATGGATAATAATTTATCGACGTAGCCTCCTCTCTAGTGCCGCGTCGTATGGTAGCCCCACTCCGCTCTTTAGCCAATCACAGCGTGGCAAAGGCCCGACCTCGGAGACACCGAGACTCATTACAATTTCGCTTCGTTACAAATCTCTCTCTTTCATATATCTATGGTAGTATTACTTCTTAGGGCTTGTCCATTAATCACATCATACGATTTTGGCCTATTTTAGACCCCTCATCCCCCATGGTGATACTTGGTGATATTTTCAGGACCCCCCCTAGCCAATATGACGTTTAATTTTTTTCCAACTTAAGTAGTCCTTTTAATAACACTTCAATTTACGTACTTTATTGCACACGTGATGGGAAAAAAACTTTCTTGCCAACTACGAGGTAAATGTCCGTGAAGTTTAAAAACTCAGTTCAGGATATGACATCTGGTTATGTTTTAAAAAGTATGCTGTTCAACAGAGTGACAAAAAATTACACGAGATTTGTCCGACGACCCCCCCTCCCCTATGGTGATAATTGGTAATTTTTTCTTATACAGTATGACGTGATTAATGGACAAGCCCTTATCTGTAGTATCGGAATCTGTACAATTGGGAATGTGTAGTATTGGGAATCTGTAGATGTGTAGACAAAATGTCACGACTCGACCCATTGCGAGTTAATAAAATAATCTTCGTACACGATAATTATAACAATTGTCGCATAAAATGCAATCTTATAATTTTTTTATGTGTTTATTTTTAAAATAATAAACTTGTCCTAAACTATATCTAGGTGTTTAATACCTTCTCATCCTTATATATGAACGTATAGGGCAATAACTCGACCTTGACGCCGGCGTGGCGCCGCCACGCCGGCAAAATATTGCGGCGCGCCGCCGCCGGCGATTTCTGTGCCGGCGCACACCTCTACATAAGGGACATACGCTACTTATAGGCGTGCTAAGTTAGTAGACGTTTATGAATAGGGGGTTAGTTGTTGTTTCCTTAATGGCAGCCTCAACGCGTGGGCTATCAAGGCACTAACCTGATCTTACAAATTCTGTTATTTATATTATCTGAATATGGGTGTGCTAATCGCATCTTTGTAGAGATAAGTAAATGTATGGATTATGTTCAAATATTCAAAAGCTGGCATAGTAGCGTTATATCCTCATAAGGCCCTTCTCATAGAATTTCTTTAAATCATATTTTGAACATTGCTGTGTAAGGAACAGTGCCCAATTTCGTTTCTTTGTAAAATGAATCAGGCAAAGAAAATACGACTTTATTGTGTTTATGAACGGTTTAAATTTCATTGAAGCAGAGTGTACATTGTTATGCATATTGGGAATTACTTATATGACAAAAGTTGAACAACGGTACCCCATACTAAATCCTTGAAGTTGTTAACGCCCGCTGCTCTGACGGCGCCCAACAATAACGGCAACGTTTGAAGGGACAACATTTACCTGCATCGTATATGACAAGACAACATTGGCAACAGCCGCTATAGTAACATGCACTGATGCCATCCTTGTGCTATTATTTCATAGCAATGATTCACAGAACGCACTACGTAAATATAATCCTCGCGAAAACTTTGTCTAGATAGATGTTGAAATTCAAACTAATGTAATACATCCAAGACTGCAGAACTAGAATTACACATAAGGTATTTCGGAACGCCTTATGTTGCGAATTGCTAATAAACGGATGAGTAATTGTTTGAGAACACTTGAGAATTTCGAGGAACACTTACATTATGATGAATACTATTCTTCGGGTATTTGATTTAGACTAATGCTAATGGTCTGCTTTTAGGTCATGTTTGATTTTGAGTTCATTACTCTGTCATCGTCAAACATAAGTAAATATCGCACTATTTAGCGTCGGGTCATAACTGTATGATTATTTATTATAGCATACTTGTATAATATCACTAAGGCCAAAGATGTTTAAATACACCGTGTTTTTATTGATTTCCGTTAAATTTAAGGGAAGCTTATTTAGGTCAAAAATAATCAATTTCTCTAAGAAACAAGTGTCTAACTTTTACTGTTATTGAGTTATTAAAAAAATAAGTTTAATGACTGAACTAGTGTATTGCAACCTTTATTACATCCTAATGTTACTTATTTTGACATGTGCCGTCAGCAGCCGTCAGTCGCCTGAGATCTTATTCTTAAGGTTCTCTCACACTTGCCATTACAATTATTATGTTATGTATGAAAACGAAAAAAAAATTTTTTTAACGAAATTAACAAAAGCCGATATACCAGGCAACTTTTTTTTTTTATATACCACGTCGGTGGCAAACAAGCATACGGCCCGCCTGATGGAAAGCAGTCACCGTAGCCTATGGGCGCCTGCAACTTCTATTAATGTCCCAAGTAACCTGTCCAATTTAACGGAAATCAATAAAAACACTGTGTATATTTATGTATGCGTGCCTTAGCATGTATGCGTGCATAATTTAGAATTCTCGCTAATAAATGGATCTTGTTCAGCATCATTGACTCTACGAGCCTACCAATTTTTATCAATATCCAAGACGTGATCCAAATGTACAAAGTTTTTGAGAATTACACAGCTATAGCATGCTTAAAATAGCACTGTCATGCCAACAAACTGCAGTTTGGCAAGCATGTTTGGCAAATATTTTGTCTGTAAACTTTGGTAAAAAAATAAATAAAAATAATAATAAAGTAAAATGGCTCTAATATAAGGTCGCCTTCCGCTGGGTGAAGGTACCGCAAGACCGGTCATTGTGACAATCTTTGGTGGAGGCCTAGTTAGTTAGTTAGTTATACTGGGCTTTTTCCGCAACTCGACAACCATCGTGCCTTTTTTGCGTGATAGCGAGGTAGCCCTATTCCAACCATCCAAGCTCCTCCGCGAAACTCAGTGTATGTTTCAGGTTGCTAAGTGCCTCCTTTAGCGTGTGTGGAGTCCCTAAGTGCCTATTCTGGGGGAGGCCTATGTTCAGCAGTAAATAATAGGCTACTTGACCCATTTTTAAAGTTTGTCTTATATTATTAATCAATGTCTGATTAACGGAAAAAAAATATAAATATATTTTTTCACGACCTAGAAAAGCGCAAAACTATAACTTAAAATTTAAACTTTCGTTACCGCGCGAAAACGATACTAGCCATGTTAATGCTTAGATTATCTGTGGTGTGACGTCACTCAAACCGAAAACAAACATTTGACATGTCACTTATGTTATATTAATGTCACAGCAAAGCTACAAGCCTACATGTCCATGGCGAATTTCACTCTTATAAGATTCGACATGAAGTTAGTTTAAGATCCTATGACATCACATCATGGCCGACACCGTTTTCAGAGTACGAAATTAAAAAAAAATAAAACGAATTTTTCAATAAAAAATATGTACCCATCAAACACTTTTAATACACCGTAATCGAAAAATATTGATCTTTTCAATAAATACTACAGAAAAGAATAATTTTTTGCACTAAATTTGATAGTTATAATTAATAGTCAAGTAGCCTATTCAATAATTAAAAGTCAAGTAGCCTATTCATCATATCAGCCGAAAGACGCCCTTTCGGTTGATATGATGAATAACAGTGAGTTCGTTTCGCAGGCGTGCCACAAGGAGGCGGTGGCGGCGCTACAGAGCGTGAAGGGCGACTGCGCGCTGTGCGTGCAGTTCATCGCCGCCGACGACGACGACCGCCTCTCCGACGACAACTACCGGTACCTACCGCTCGAGGGCTAAACACGTTCGCCTCCGGTACTGTTTCACTAAGTGCTTATACTATGCCGATCGAAATTATCCGATAGAAATCCTATGCCAGTGACACGCATGTGTGACCGAAAAGATTGTACTCCTATGCCGGCGTCACAGCACTTGTGTCAAAAACTTTCGTATTTCTATGCCATTGGCATAGGAGTAAGAACTTGATTAATGCTAGTGGCATAAGAATAAGATTACTTTGATCAAAAGATCACGTATGTGTGTTACTGGCATAGGAATACAGTTTTTTCGGTCACATATCCGTGTCACCGGCGTCGAACGTGTTAACGCTCTGAAGACCATAATCCCCTTATTCATAAACTCCCCCCCTTTATTCATGATTACGATATCTTAAAGGTCGGCAATGCACTTGTAACAGTTGTAACACCACGGCTGTGGCGGGTGTCCATGAAATAGAAATATAAATGTTTATTTGTTTGAATACGTTACAATTAAGTCTTTCTTACAGCATTAGCTAGCATCTTACACTTCTTGCAGTATTCAGTCGTCATAAAGCCAACATGCAAAATGCATGCATGGGCGACGGTGAACGTTTACCATCAGGCGATACGTCTGTTCACTTGCCTTCCATTCCATAAAAAAAGTCTCCCAACTTAACAAGCTCAGTCAAGTCTTTTGTCCCTTTCGGCTTTATTGATTTCATTCATGAAATAAATTACAGACTATGCAAGCAGTGTCAAGAAAGGACACCCGTTTTTCGGGGCACTATAGGCCAATGCGAGATTGGCACACCCGGTCAGTCTTATAGACATATTGATAAGACCGAAAGGGACAAACAATAGCGGCACACTTATACAGTACGTCCCAAAGTTATGGGACATGAAGGGGAAGTAAAAAATCGTAGATAGGATATTTTGCTGATAGAAGACTTTATTTTATTTTGAATAATACGGTATTTAAAAAATCAAAAAAAAAATTGATTTTTCTAGGCATCGAACCTACGATAAAAATTTTTTTTATAATTTTATGATGTCATTCGAAAGAATAGATAAAAAAATAAGAAAACAACACTTCACAAACAAATGTATATTTGGGTGAAAACACCGATAAGTAAAACGTGCAATGTGCTCTCAAGGGCGACGACCGAACAACTGAACTATATTTGTATACATGGAACTAGCTAGTAAACACAATTCAAATCGCTGTCATTGCATAGACAAGATAGAACTTGTATTCAGCCAAGATCAAATTTCAATATTCAATAAATACACTATCTACGATATTTGAGGTATTTCTCCTTTATGTCCCATAACTTTGGAACGCCCTGTATGCATATTGATAAAACCGAAAGGGTCAAACAATGGGTACATGGCTTGCAAAGCTAGGAGACGTTTATTCTCGTGCCTACATTATGCTAAAATTTGCCAAATCAAATTAGAAATTTGTCTATTTGACATAAAAGTAAAAAATGTATTGAGGCTTCCTTTGGGTTTGGGTCGAGTCGAGAAATCGCAAGCAAATATCTCCTTAAGGTGGTTCGTTTTTCATACTAATATATTTATTCAAATATGGGTAAATGGAGCATAGTTTTACAATGAAATCACTTAAATCGACAATCATTTTTATAGTTGTTTGCGGCAAATTATGTTTCTGTAATATAAAGGGTCGAATAATAGCTTAAATTAGTACTTTATTCTGATAAAGATTTGTCAATATGTGGGTGAACGATGACAGTGTCATACACCAATCGTGCGTTCGGTGTGTGCGTTAGAAAGCGGCGTTGCCAGTTGGCTGAAAATGCTACGTTGCCGCTCTGCCCTAACGCATTTCGCATGTTATTTATTTTTCAACAATATCAAACGCAAGCGTTGCTAATGTTGCCATATAGGCCATATCCCCACGCAAAAGCCGAACGAAAGACTTTTTATTATAGAAAATATACCTATACATACTAGTTACATTTAATGTTTTTATAATAGATGTGCGTACTAAAAGATAGTCTCGAGGAACTGAACGTAAAACCTATTTGGCAAGGCAACACTAAATTCAAACGTCACTGATTCTAAATCACCGGCAGTACTTTATCGTTTTACCATTTGTTTATACCTACAAATCCGAATTGACGCTAAATTGCCTACGATTGTTTGAAATATCTCATAGCGTGCAGTGATTTACATGAGGATTTATTATACGTTTGTATATTGTGTAGCCACAAACGTCCCGGCAAGGCTATAAAAACCACCGATACTCGGGCCTGAAAAAAACTTGTACCTAAGCGAAGCCTTGGAGAAATGATACTATATATTACGGAGAAATCAAAAGGTAAGTTCTGTAGAGGCTGACTTGCTGGATTTCTTTCCTCCCCGTATTCAAACAGTTTTTTTTATTATATATTTCCACTATTATTATAACAAAAATGTTTCGATGTTTATTGTTTTCGCAACAACTGCTCATCGGATTGGAATAAGGAAACTTGACATGTAGATAAATAGTAATATATATTATATTATAAGAATAATATTTTTTTTTACATAAATACCGGAAACGTTAGTTTCCCGAGGGATGATGAGTTCCAGGCCTTAAACTTTTAAAAATATAACCATTTTGTAGATACTCACTGAACCTGTTTTGAACCCAGGTTCCCTCCCTAACTTCGCAGTCAAGTTCACCACCACCTAACTAGACAAAGCTAAAATGTATTTTTTATTCCAGTAATCATCACACACCATTTTGACGATGAGTATTCTGATTTCAGATCCAGGGCCAACTGCAGGTGCTGTTCTTCATTATGTGTAGATGCTTCAGGCTCACTTCCAAGCAACACACACAACGTCAAGCAATCTTCCTATATCCATGTATAAAACCAGAAAAACGTAAAACAGAAATAATAAATAAAAATAATATGATATGATGTAAATAAAACACTGAATTTATAAATTGATCTGTTTTCTTTATCTCTGTATTCCGCACGTGATTGGAATGGGAAGGAATCTAATAATTAAAGTGACTAGAAATATCTAATATAATTATATCTACATATGAAAACTTATCTGACTGAAGTCATCGAATAGATTCCGTCCCAATCTGATTGGACACCTATTAGGTTAGGACATCCAGGCCCGTTTTTAGTAGTATAGGCTATTTCAGATTGACCATGCAAAAAATACCGGAACTGGATGCCATAACATCACCTGAAAACGTTTTTGGTGAGTAAATATATAAGGTCACCAAAATTAAACCTAGGTTGGTAGTTCAGGGACCAATACCACAAAACTTTACAAGCATACAAATCTACAAAATTGTCAATTATTTGTTTTGGAATTTATACAAATTTGTAGAATTATACGCTTATAAAGTTTTGTCGGATAGGCCACAGGTTATTTATTTATTACTGAAAAAAATGTAATTATAGGTAAAGTATCATTAAAAAAAATAAAAAGTCATGTAATGTAAAGTAAAAAATATATTGAAATTACGAGATTTGAACCTTGGTCCTAACGAATGTGCGTCAGACGGTCATCCGACTAGCCTAATCCAAGTTCAATACACGTTCCGAAATAAGCAATCGGTTTCGTAAACGAATAAGGGTTTGAATGTGTGTGTGCATACTGCGCAGCCGCGGCAGCGTTTCGTATTTATTCAAATAAACTTATTTTGTAAATTAAACCTCACCTGAAATTTAGTTGGCCATATTAGAAACAGCAGTTTATTTGCGGTAAACATATTACTTATTAAAAATATTTCTATTATCATACATAAAATATAAAAATACGTAGAATTCGCGCCACCTATGCACTATAACGCCATCTATTGGCGTTATAGTGCCTAGCTGACCGTGACATTCCACCTTAAAATGTAGCTCCTATAATGGCAATAATCTTCGTACGAGTATCGAATGACATAATCGTAAGCAAGTATAGTTCGAGAAATATAAATTGAATGTTTATTTGTACTATAATATAGGTAGAAAATTACCAATTTATATTTCACGAACTATATCTGTTTTTCGCATTAAATGTAAACATTTTCATACGATACTCGCCTGATGATTATTGCATTCGATAATAGGGATGATGACTGTAGTTAACTTCTATTTAATAAATTGAAAAGAACTTAAAAGAGGTCATTTGGCAGTACTCAAACGTGACGTCACTTTTGAGTATTTCATATAAAATTCCATAGTAGTGATCGTTTTGACAGTTCGAAAAAAGATGCTGATTTGACTTGCCAGTCATCATCCCTATTTCTAGACTTCTCACCTCAAAACGTGCGAGAAAATCGCACCATGTTAATGAATGGTCGTGTTCAAGCTAGTCCTCTGTGCAGGTTCCCGCTGTACCCGGAGCACGGCGAGGTGTTCGGTCAGGAGCGCGACGGCTCCGGCGCCACGCCCACCGCGCCGAGGACGCCGGACTACGACAGGTATCTTATAGTAGATTACATGCCAAGGCCGTTAGTGGGAAATGCCTCGGATGATGTGTAATTGTAGGTCGAGGCGAAGCCGATAAACATGTGATCCGAGGCTTTCCCATTTAACGGCCGAGGTGTGTATACTATTTTTCTAACTTAGTTTAGCGCCGCGGCCGGCAATGTGCTGTTTGCCGGCCGGAGAGCAGAAAATGCTTTTTTCTCAAACATGCAATGAAATATTATTGTTATGTTCCTTATAAACTTATAATAGGCTGCGAAGTATGACGTTTCAGGTGCGACTAGGACAAGAGGTCGTTAATGGAATTTAATACAAACCTTGAAGGCCTAGGCCGGCAAAGTGCTCTTTTTTAATTCCATTCCACATAAATTTGTGGCACAGGCATCATGACATTCTGCCACTATGCAAAAAAAAAACTTTAATGTTTTTGCTGTTTATTTTAGTTATTGCATGTTTGAGAAAAGCATTATACATACTTCGACCGGATATACGGGGTTGCTCGCCTCAAACCTATCCGTCTTGTCTTCACCCGGTAACCCCTTTCATCCCGGCCTCTATAGTAATGTACTGCTTATTTCGGCAGACCTCACTCCGCGGCCGGGTCCACAGACTCGCGCTCGCCGCGGCCGCACTACCCCGAGTACAACAACATCAACAACAACCTCTCCATACTCGACATGGACGACGACAGGTGCGATCATTTTGGCCTTTATTACCTGCGATTAGAGATCATCGTGATTAGTCTTTCCCTTATTGCTAATTGCAACAGTATGTCACTTTGTTGTTCAGTCAAGTGCAAAAATAAGTATCGAAAGAATCCGGTCATAAATATGTTACGACGTTCTTATTACACAGAATTAGAGTGCACTGGGACATATTTTTGAACATTTTTGTGCACACCTTATTTTGTCTTTGACTGTTCGTCAATCTCCTGCATAGGACTGTGAGGCCCTACCGCGAACCACGAATGAAGTGTTGTTTCCATGTCACACTTACGCACGAACTTACAAGTGCGAGGGAGAGGAAACACTTCGTTCGTGGTTCGCATTAGGGCCTCTGTCACCCGCCATGTCGCCGCTTTATTTACTCATCTGCAACAGTATGCAACACTCACTTGGCAAATCACCCGTATTTAGAGTGGCAAAAGGTGAATTTTCCATGAATCGATTATTGTATTGAAAATTTCAAGGAACATTACGTCACAGTAGTAATTATTGAAATAAAAGAGCATCTAACTGACCTGAATGCTTAGCCAAGTTGCCAATCGCTCACGCTTGGTAGCGTATCGTAGTTTTCCCTCTTTGTCACTCTTTCTTATTAGTGCGACAAAGACAGTTAGCTGCCTTTCGTTTACGATTGACGATTAAGCGTTAGCGATTGGCAACTTGGCTAAGCACCCTGGTGCTTTGTCCAATCGTCATTCACGTGTTCGAGTTAGTGCCATCCCTAATTTTTAGAATTAATTTTGAAAATTTTTGAAAAGTTTTTCGTAACTCGTGTGAAGTAAACTTCCCGCCTTCGGCTTAGGTTTTACTTTGATACATACTCACAATTTTATATCTATCGCATTGAATACATTATATTAGAGCAACATAGACCATGTTCAGCAGTGGAAGTCTTCGTTTAAGGCCTGAGTGTTGAGCGTCGAGCGGCGCGTCCGGCGGGGCGGGCAGCGGCGCGTTGAGCATCCAAGAGATTTGAACACTGTGCACTCAGGCCACACGCATACGTTTTTATTTGTTTAACATGGACGCCCCGCTGTTCGTCTTGCCTGAGCGTTTACTCAGGCTTTAGTGTAAGGCTTGAGTGGCGAGCGTCGAACGTGGCGTCAGGCGGGGCGGGGAGCGGCGCGTCGAGCGTCCATGGGAGTTGTACAGAGTGCACTCAGGCCACACGCATACGTTTGTATTTGTTTAACATGGTTTCCCCGTCGCACGCCCCGCCGGACGCTCCGCCCGAGCGTCTATTTAGGCCTTAGACTTTGGCTCATATGATAAATAAATAAATAATAAATATCTTGGGACATCTTACACAAATCGACCTACCCCCACGGTAAGCTCAATTAAGGCTTGTGATGTGGGTACCAAGCGACGCTATATATAATAGATATAATATATACCTACTTAACTCTTAATTGCATGACCTTGACAAAGATTTATTCAAATTTGAATTCTGACATGTTGTCAATAGAGTCAAGAATACATGATAGATATTTCAATCACTATGCAATTAAGGGTTAATGTATAAACAGCAACAAATATTTGTGATAAATAAATACACAAAGACTGCCCTCGCCGGGATTCGAACCCGGAACCTCCAGCTTCGTAGGCCCATGCCTACTGACTACTATGCTACAGAGGCTGATAAATATGATTGCTTGATAGCATCCGCATCTCGGCGAACCCACGTCGAGGCTTGCGCGGCGGCTACGGCGCGCTGGCGTCGGCGTCGGCGTCCGGCGACTCCACGCCGGTGCACGCGCGCCGCGTCGCCGCCAAGAAGAAACGTAAGCCGCAGGACTGGCGCACCAAAGGTAACAAGCGTGTACTAGGCCTTAGACTTCGGCTCATGTGTTTGATTGCTAGCATCCGCATCTCGGCGAACCCGCGTCGGGGCCTCCGCGGCGGCTACGGCGCGCTGGCGTCGGCGTCGGCGTCCGGCGACTCCACGCCGGTGCACGCGCGCCGCGTCGCCGCCAAGAAGAAGCGCAAGCCGCAGGACTGGCGCACCAAAGGTACCTACTTCTCTACCGAATACAGTACACAATTAAGCATTCCGATTTTAAGGGCCTGTTTCACAATCTCCAGTTAAAGCTATCTGTTAGATAAAAATAACACGCTCTCTTTATTCTTCCAGGTGAAAGAAAGAGATAGTGTTATTTTTTATCTGACAGATAGCTTTAACTGGAGATTGTGAAACAGGCCGTAAATTTATTAAGTGCCAATTAACATGATAATGAGGATAATGAGACCATCCGCAGCAGAACCAAAGTAACCGAAATAGCTCTCCGAATCGCTAAACTGAAGTGGCAGTGGGCAGGGCACATTGCGCGTAGAACCGATGGCCGTTGGGGCGGGAAGGTTCTTGAGTGGCGGCCACGTACCGGAAGGCGTAGCGTGGGTAGGCCCCCCACAAGGTGGACTGATACAGGTGGCGCAGGACCGGTCATTGTGGCAATCTTTGGGGGAGGCCTATGTTCAGCAGTGGATGTCTTTCAGCTGATATGATGATGATGATGAATTAACATGATTAGCCCGGCATCCATGTACGATACACTTCTGCCTTTATTTATTCTGCGCCATTACTTATAATTTTAATTTCACAAGTTAGTAAAAGTACAATTTTTGGGATACGCGAAAAATTTATGCCCGGGTCACATTATTCCAGTAGCATTCCAGTCCAGTGACTGAAAAGACTGTCAAGTCAACTTTTCATTCCAGCTCACCCAATCCAGCGGCACTGGAATAATGGAGACAGCCATTCCAGTTCCAAACCAGTGCTAGATCATTGTCACCGATGTGTTTGCAATCCAGCTACTCTTTAAAGACTGGAGTAATGTAAACAATGTGCTTCGGTCCAGCGCTGGACTGGATTAGACCGCTGGATCACTGGACTGGAATAATGTGAACCGGGCATAACACTGAAGTTTATAATCGTCGATTTCTAAGAATGAACTTTTGACACATCTAAATAACCGCACAACGTAATAGTACATTATACTTACCGAGGCCAGGAAGTGACTGGTTGCCGGCGAATATATTGTAGACGGATGATAGTATTCGGACGGCAACCCGTCACTTCATGGCCGAGGTATGTATAATGCTTTTCTCAAACATGCAATGAAATGTAACAAAAAATGTATCTTCTTTCTAATAAAAATTATAAATCAACTACATAACTAAGTCTTTGAAACACAACAAAAGTCAAATACGACACAGACACCTCTTTTTTTTAAGTTTGCCCTGTTTGAAAGGTGCAAATTTTTACTTTTAAAAAGCGGTATTAGACGGCGCGGTCTGTTGGGTCCAATCAATCGCATGCGGTGATCGGGGCCGACGGATCGCACCGTATAATACTGCTTTTTAAATATTATCTTGAGTAGTTACTCGTATTGTACATAATTTAAATACCTAATTATAACTGCAAAAAATAGTCAATCATTTTTTTATACTAATATTACAGATAATTATTGGCTAAAAGCCAAGATGCCAGGTCACAACCTTATATCAAATGAAAATTAAAAAAGAGGCATTTACCGGCCTAGGCCGGCCGCTTTTTAGGCACGTAACTACAACATTTTATTGCATGTTCGAGAAAAAGTTATGTAATTAAGTGATTAAAATAATGTGTAAACATTGCAAGGTGCCTACCACACGGTGGACGACGAGCAGTCGTCGGCGTCGGAGTCGCCGCCCGCGCCCGCGCCGCCGCCGCACGCCGCCGACGCCGACAACAAGAAGCGCGACGCCAAACCCTTCCGGATAGGTCAATATGCTTCACTTTGTACCTCGATGCTTAGCCAAGTTGCACATCGCTAGCGCTTAGTAGCGTATCGTAGTTTTCCCTACCACACGGTGGACGACGAGCAGTCGTCGGCGTCGGACTCGCCGGCCGCGCCGCCCGCGCCGCCGCCGCCGCCGCCGCACGCCGCCGACGCCGACCACAAGAAGCGCGACGCCAAACCCTTCCGGATAGGTCAATATGCTTCACTTTGTACCAGGGTGCTTAGACAAGGTGCCTACCACACGGTGGACGACGAGCAGTTGTCGGCGTCGGACTCGCCGGCCGCGCCGCCCGCGCCGCCGCCGGGCGCCGCCGACGCCGACAACAAGAAGCGCGACGCCAAACCCTTCCGGATAGGTCAATATGCTTCACTTTGTACCAGGGTGCTTAGCCAAGTTGCCAATCGCTAGCGCTTAGGGAACATACCCATACTACGTGACCTGTTTAGGGGGGGAGGGGGTCCGTCGAGTACCACTCTTTGTCACCAGGGGGAGGGGGGTGTCAAAAAACGCTTAAAAAAGGGTCACGTAGTATGGGTATGTTCCCTTAGTAGCGTATCGTAGTTTTCCCCACCACACGGTGGACGACGAGCAGTCGTCGGCGTCGGACTCGCCGGCCGCGCCGCCCGCGCCGCCGCCGCACGCCGCCGACGCCGACCACAAGAAGCGCGACGCCAAACCCTTCCGGATAGGTCAATATGCCTCACTTTGTACCAGGGTGCTTAGACAAGGTGCCTACCACACGGTGGACGACGAGCAGTTGTCGGCGTCGGACTCGCCGGCCGCGCCGCCCGCGCCGCCGCCGGGCGCCGCCGACGCCGACAACAAGAAGCGCGACGCCAAACCCTTCCGGATAGGTCAATATGCTTCACTTTGTACCAGGGTGCTTAGCCAAGTTGCCAATCGCTAGCGCTTAGGGAACATACCCATACTACGTGACCTGTTTAGGGGGGGGAGGGGGTCCGTCGAGTACCACTCTTTGTCACCAGGGGGAGGGGGTGTCAAAAAACGCTTAAAAAAGGGTCACGTAGTATGGGTATGTTCCCTTAGTAGCGTATCGTAGTTTTCCCTACCACACGGTGGACGACGAGCAGTCGTCGGCGTCAGACTCGCCGGCCGCGCCGCCCGCGCCGCCGCCGCACGCCGCCGACGCCGACAACAAGAAGCGCGACGCCAAACCCTTCCGGATAGGTCAATATGCTTCACTTTGTACCAGCTATGCTATTCTCTTATTCACACATTCGACGCTGCGTTCGTCAACGAGCTCGACATCGAGACAGCCTTGTCTAAAATCCTAGCTGTTTTATTTGACATTATGAATCGAGGCTGTGAGCGAAGTTGTGGTCGAGTTCGTCGCTGTTTTTCGTTAGAGAATACGAAGTTCATACATTAAACGTCAAACTCTCGACGCAGTGTAGTTCCAGCTCACGCCGCATTCGTCGCCGAGCACTAGTGTCGTTTAAAGTACATTAGTGAATACCATTTTTAGGCTCGACGCTGCCGCAGCACTGACGCAGCGCTGACAGCAAGGCGGTTTCCTTAGAGAATAACACCGCAGGATGCTTAGCCAAGTTGCCAATCGCTAGCGCTTAGTAGCGTATCGTAGTTATCCCTCTCTGTCACTCTTTCAGATTAGTGCGGCAAAGTTAGCTGCGATTAACGATGAAGCGCTAGCGATTGGCAACTTGTCTAAGCACCTAGTTCACTTATGCCTCGTCTCGTGGCAGGGATCGAAACCAGTTTTTTTTTAAACCGTGTAATAGCCGAATATTTTAAAATGTTTTATACTATTTACGTAGACTCGAAATTTTATGTAATTAGCAAGATCGTATTTTTGAATTACTTCATAAAGAATTTATATAAAGAAGAACGAAAAAGAATGAAGTTAGAACAGTTCTTTTGTATGGAGAAAAAAGGTATCCGATCCCTACCTTGTGGTTGTTGTATGTTTGCTTCTTTCAGATGACAAGTAGGACAAGTAGTTACTGATAAATGAATGACAGAAAGATCGCATTTATGGCATGTAGTTGAAAACTATCTAAGTACCTTAAACTTTGTTGATTCTTAAACATACAGTTACCGAAATTTATCTTTTAAAGGGGGAGAGCAAATAATAAGTAAATCGCTTTAGATATTCAAATCCCTTGAAGGTTAATTGCATCACTCATTTTCGGAAAATATTGACGACGTCGTGCCATCGCTATCCTCAACGAAACAGTTAGGTCAATTTTGAGAGACGTAGTTTTTCTATTCAAAAATATGTGATTTACGGCATTAATGATCACAAATATCCACAACAGTTATAATGACGTTTGAATTATTGTGCAATACAGGTTACATTCCTTAAAATAGAGATGTAAGTGACAATAATGTATTGTCATCTAGTCATACCCATGTAATACGTATTTTATTGTTATTTTTATTATACAGGGTCCGCACGGCGCGTGGAGGCGCTCGTTAACGGCACGGGCGCGCGTCCGCGGACGCTGCCGCCTTTAGCCAACGATCCCGGCGTCACGGGAGTCACAGGCGCCACGAGTGTCACAGGCGTCACAGGTGTCACAGGCGTCACAGGTGTCACAGGCGTCACAGGTGTCACCGGCGTCACAGGCGTCACCGGCGTCACAGGCGTCACGGGAGTAACGGGCGTCACAGGCGTCACGGGCGACGGCGACCCCGACTTCGGCACGCCGGTCTGAACGACGCCTTGCACTCACATTCTATAGCGTCATTGCGCCTGCAAAAACCGCTATGTGGTGGATCTTAATTCATTCAATTGATACCCTTTTTGCGTAATTGCTAGGTTACTATTTCAAAGTCATAAATCTATTAGGAAGCTTTCCGTTTCAACAGGATCTCTATCGGTCACGCTTAGCGCTTTTGTGGTACTCTGATCTGACAGATCATTTTTGACAGTAGTTTACTTGAAATGCTGTACATAGATTTAGAAAATTTCTGTTAAATAATTTATCATGTGGGACGTATACTACGTAATAACTGTAAACGGTTCAACACCACGTTCACTATTCACTAATATACGAGTAAGATATTTACTTTGAAAACAGTAAATGTTGTCAAGAGAGTTACCGAGTTTACAATTTTTCCACTGCCACAGTCGGCTCATCAGAGTCGGCTTAGCTCTTTATATAGTTCATTGCATTCATATAATAGCGTGACCAAGGGATAATGCTGAATTGGTTTCTGTATTTTATTTCAAAGATTAAGTCTCACTTCTCGTCACTCCATAGAACAGTTGAATATAAAAAATACAGTTTTAACTCGTAAAATATACTTAGGGAAAGTAACAGTAATCTTTACGCTAGAATTATCAGTTTTAGAACGTTTTTGCACTGCCGAGCTACGTGGCCGACGGTCGATTTACATGGGGATGATATAGGAATTTAATTCTTCAATTGTGGCTTTTCTAGCCGAATTTTTTTTTGTTTACATACAAGCTTTTGATCCTGAACAGAAACAGGATCGAATTGTATAAAAAAAAGTTTGTCAAAAATTACCATTTTCTCGCTCTGTATGTTTTTTCCAAAATCTGTAAACGCTAATCTTCATTAATTACAAATCGAGGGAAGGTTTTTTAAGACCATTTTCGCGTAGCTACTCAGAATCTGGTAACTGCCCTCACTGACCCAAAAAGAATTTCAACCCTATACACAAATTAGGTGAATAAAATCACGTAATTTTGGCCTGTCTATACCTAAACAATCTACCAATATAGTAATGACTTTAATGATTATAAAATATAGGTATCTATATAATCATAAAGGTATGAAAAATGTATCGACTTAAATGGTCAATGCTAAAATCCGGTTCTCATCAATTTTCAGTTACTATTAAAAGATTCTTCTATAACTATGTAAGAATCAGTTGATATCATCTAAAAATTATATGAAACTATCAATTGGCCGGTCGGCAACGTCAACATTATATAGCGTACAAAGGGAATGTACACACGATCTGCATATTTTTAAATCAATTGATTGGGAAGAGGACATTTTAATGTGAAATGTATACTTTTTATACATTTGTAAGCCGGCGTGTTAGCATTAGGCTTTGTAAGAGATATGTCTTACTATTTAATAATGTATCTATAATCGACTTTAGTAGGTCCGATTTACATTTCATGACCGTTTGACCCGGGTCGTTTGACTATGAGATCTTAATTAATATAATTGGTGTCATACCTATTTACAGATTATTGTGATCTTTATATTCTCTCAGAATTAATTTAGTTTTTTAACTGATAGCGTATGATGTCCTTACCCGATGTACTCGTATACATCTATGCCAGAGATGTTAAGATGTCGATGATGTTGATGTGTGATATAATATTAGGATGGAGGCATCAATGTAGGACACTTTCAGCTGACGGCTACCACTGATTATGGACGTTTAATATTTAAAAAACATACTGTTACAAAATATGAAATAAAAATGATGATTTAGTTGAAATAAAAATGTATCTTCACTATTAGATACTACTTATTATGTGATATCACCATCATCAGCCTTGCTGCCCACTGCCTCTGCTGGACATAGGCCTCTATGCGTATGAGCGTATTAGGAGGCCATAATCGCCACATTAGGCAAGCGAGTGGCAAATATCTGCATCTCTTTCATGCATATAATTTTAAATGCAAATAACTTGCAGGTGTAAACTCAGCTGTACTCAAGCTTTCAACTTGCGGGCAAGTCTAGTATGTTAAGATGTATAATATTAAGCTTTTTCGACTAAATTAGTTTTGTAAAGGAGTTTTCATGTCTCATTTCATTGCACAAAGAGTGAAACCGCTGTGCTGCCGTGATCGACGGATTTATAGTTTCATTACTTTATTTATATGTATTCTATAAAATTGATCTCTTGTGTTTCGGTATTACGTTTTTATTTAAGAATATTTACATATTTTATGAGAGTTTATTTAAATGTATATAGCTTTAGGAAAGTGTATTTTTACTAGTTATTTATGTCCCAAAACCATTTTTTATGTTTTTAGTACGGTCAAATCGTACATAATTTTACCCTAAACTCGCAAATCAAGTAGTATCGCTGCATTTTTGGTATGTTGTTTAGACACCATAGGACAATATAAAACCATATTTTGCAAGCAAAAAAAAGTTGTGCTAGCTGGGTAGTACGTGAAAAACTGCGAAATTTACGGCCATTTTTTAGTTTCTGACCATAGGACAATATAAAACCATATTTTGCAAGCAAAAAAAAGTTGTGCTAGCTGGGTAGTACGTGAAAAACTGCGAAATTTACGGTCATTTTTTAGTTTCTGATTTTTATTTAAAAAACCTTACGTTTTTTGATATCATACGTAAATACGTTAAAAACTAATAAATTTCCAACAAGTTGAGCTAACATGCATTACCGTAGGTCTTATAGTTTCAGAGACTCGAGTCTTTAAAAAGTACCCCTTTTTGTAAACTAAATAAAATTTTGTGTTTTGCTAACGTTATCGACTTAATATCGCCTCACCTAATTATGCTACGAAAAACATGCAATAATGACCTTATAGCGCACTTAATATTCTTTAATTTAAGGGTAAAATTAGGTCAGTGAACTTTGTAGTTGAAAGTATAAACCCGAAATTCCAAAGGCAGGAGTCCCGCTATCTAAGTTTTTCATACAAATCGCAAGTCGAGTAGCAAAGCTGCAATTTTGGTATAATTATAAAGGCCTTATAGATATATACGAAAATGCATATTAAAAGAAAACAAAAAAATAATTTGGGCATAGAACGTAAAAAACGGAAAAAAAATCGCACTTTTTTTACTTTTTGATGTTTAACTAAAAATCTATTATCTTTTTGATACTGATTGCTATAAAACTAAAAAAGAACATTAAATTTGAAAGGATTTGAGCTACGTTGCATCACCGTAAGTTATATATATTTTGAGATACGACATTTCATAAAGTGCCCTTTTATCAAAACATAAACAAATTTTAGGTTACGTTAAAGCTATTCACTAAATATTGGCAAAACGTTCGCGCTAAGAAAAACAAGTAATTGTAGATAATAACTACATTAAATTTGGAACAAATTGAGCCGATAACAATTACTGTTAGTCTTATAGTTGGGGGTATACGCGGCTTCAAAACATGCATTTATTTTCTTAACTTAATGAAGGGCATATTTTGAAATGTCGTATCTCTAAATCTATATAATTTAGGGTAATGCAAGGTAGCTCAAATCCTTTGAAATTTAATATTATTTCATAGTTTTATAGCAATTAGTATCAAAAAGTTATAGTTTTGCAGTTAAACGTCAAAAACTAAAAAAAGTCCGATTTTTTTTTCAGTTTTTTTCGTCCTATACCTAACTCCTTTTTTTTTCTTTCTTGTAATATGCATTTTCGTACATCCCTATAGAGCCTATATAACATACAAAAATTGCAGCTTTGCAACACGACTTGCCATTTGTATGAAAAACTTAGATAGCGGACCTCCTGCTTTTTGAATTTCGCGTTTTTAGTTTCAATTACAAAGTTTACTGACCTGATTTACCCTTAAATGAAAGAATATTAATTGCGCTATAAGATAATTATTTCATGTTTTTCGTGGCATAATTAGGTAAGGCGATATTAAACCAAAAACGTTAGCAAAACTCAACATTTTATCTAGTTTACAAAACAGGGTACTATTTGAAGTCTCGAATTTCTGAAACTATAAGACCTACGGTAATGCATGTTATCTCATCTTGTTACAAATTCATTCATCTTTAAACGTTACCTGATACATATTGTCAAAAAACGTAAGGCTTTTTTTATAAAAATCAGAAACTAAAAATAGACAGTAAATTTCACAGTTTTTCACGTATAATGCATCTAGAACAACTTTTTTTTGCTTGCAAAATGTGGTTTTATACTGCCCTATGGTGTCTAAATAACATACCAAAAATGCAGCTTTACTACATGTTTTGCGAGTTTAATGTACGATTTGACCGTACTATTTCTGTACAAAACAATTTGTAGTGAATATACTGGTTTTGTCTCATGCGTCATACGCCATAGTTTTTTTGTGAGGTAATATTAAAAATGTATTATAGAACATATCAATGTATTTGTCGAATGTCGAAAATAATTATTTAATAGATATTCAAAATTATTAATTAAGCAAGAAAGTCAAGTATTTCATAAAATATAGGTATGTTGCCCATGACTAAAATGGTCTTGCGAGGCGTAGTGAGAAGTTAGCGAGCACTATTTGACGTCACGAGGCCTATTGCATAACAAATTACCACTAATAATACAAGCGGATGTCTCTTTCTAGTAAAAGAGACAGAAAAGAGATATCCGCTTGTAATATTAGTTGTAATTTGTTATGCAATAGGCCCATTGGGAGCAGGACCGGAACCACCTCGTCTTAAATGAAAATAATCTCATCAAAAACCATATGTTTATTGTTTACACAATTCTACCACTCTCGATCTCTAAAAGTGGTTCTTTCTGAAAGGATTCCTCCCAGCAAGCCATAAAATCTTAGTAATCTGAATACTCATGGCATATGCAAACGGAGTCAAGGGACAGGATCATACGGGAAAATATACAAGGTGACCGAAATATAAGTGCATTTGCCAATATGATATTGGTACTCAGGAACCCACCCATAGAAACTCGAACTAATTTCCAAACCAACCCCCGAAAGGGCCTCTTCTGAGCCCACAACCTCATTGGCACCAGGAAGGCACTTATTTATTGGCAACCTTATGTATTACAAAAGAGAGATGAGTTTTGATTGGTGCGATTTTAAACATCGGCTCCCACCGAATTCTGGTTTCAAGTCAATAATCCGTCATTTGTATTAGCCCGCGATGCCGTTTGAGGTTGACATGAATTTGTTACTCGTATTTGCTGGAAAAAGACATGATTTAATTTATTTTATCTACAGGCGGCATGCCAACTCTTCAGTTAGTTTTAAGCAACAAAGTAAATAATGGCACTAAATGAAACAAATCTACCTGAAATATATGTATTTCATAAATTTTATTATTGTAATGGTAGACAGACAATGTAGTACATTCCATGCGCTCGCGCCGCATTCCTGAGTTGCCGCAACAGCTCCTGTTGTTAATGTTTAAGGGACAATACACCTATGTATGATTATGTATTAATTTTGTAATAAAATTATAAGAAAATACTGTTGTTATTATTGAAGTGATACCTTATT
This sequence comes from Thaumatotibia leucotreta, assembly GCA_025490895.1. Classification (NCBI taxonomy): domain Eukaryota; kingdom Metazoa; phylum Arthropoda; class Insecta; order Lepidoptera; family Tortricidae; genus Thaumatotibia; species Thaumatotibia leucotreta. The sequence continues at coordinate 28,882 of JALPQI010017002.1, forward strand.
TACCACACCTCTAAAAATCTATAGAGGCCGGGGGAAGGGGGCAACCCCATATTTCCGGCCGAGGTATGTATAGTGCTTTTCTCAAACATGCAATGAAATAAACAACAAAAACATTCGTTTAATTTTTTTATATGCATAGTATTGCATAGTGGCATAATATCTTGATGCCTGTGCCACAAATTTATGTGGAGTGGAATTAAAAAGGAGCACTTTGCTGGCCTAGGCCTTCAAGATTTGTATTAAATTCCATTAGCGACCTCTTGTCCTAGTCGTACCTGAAACGTCATACTTCGCAGCTATTATAAGGAACATAACAACAATATTTCATTGCATGTTTGAGAATTTTTTATTGTGACTCATATTAGTATTTTAGTATTATTATTTTTTTTTGTATTAATTATTTGAAATTTATTGACTGCAATAAATTTACGTAGAATGGATCGTATTGCACCATTCAAGTAGAAGCAAATGCACTGGAAATGAATGACAGCTGTGAAGTACGTTTGATGTCTTCTGAACTACAATTGATAATAGCGCTTGAAGCCATGAAATAAAGTCGTTTTCCGTTTATTATATGTAGACGTTTTTTGGTTTTTCTTAGTCTGTGGAAGTGACGGATCGTGGGAAACGTCATAATTTCCCCTACTCTATGGACACATTTGGTAAAGTAAAACACGAATGGCCAAGCCTATTTTTTCGATTTAGTGTTATTCGCTATTGTTTTTTTATAATTATTTTAATCCTAAATATCAATTTACAATCATGGTTGTTAAAGTATACATAAGTGGTATTTCCGGAAACAAGGAGGTATGTTTAATATTAGAAAATTCCTGGGTTGGCCGGGCACTTTCTTCGACTTTTTCACTAAGCTGATTCATATAATAATTGTTTTCGATTACGTGACTCCATTGAATTCCAGGTGAAAAAGAGACAACAGCGTGTTATGATGATATTGGATTCTAAAAACATAAAATATGACATCATTGACATCACGGAACCGGGCAGAGAAGCTGATAAAGACTTTATGCAAAACAACTCGACATCAAACGGAGGGACCGTGAGCGATCCCAACCCGCGGTCTCCGCTGCCGCCACAGATCTTCAACGACGAGGAATATTGTGGGGTAAGTAACTGCTTCTAATAGTACTAGGTTTCCAATTGTTTTCAAAATATTGAAAACATTAGCTTGTAGAATATACCAAATGCTACTTTCGCACGCGATATTGAACTTTAGCCACGCATGTAAACAAATCAATTGGGGATTGCCAAACAAGACTTTCAGTGTAATCTTGGCTGTCACACTGCATTCCATTCTGTAATTTCTAAAACAAATATTGAATGGCCGAAGTAGTAATGTAGAAATAAAATCATTTCTACCTGTTTACATATTTTAATATTTGATACAAATAGTACCAGTTATAAATAAACAAATATTAATCTATCTTTTTTTTCTGTTAGATGACATAAATATTAATTTGTGTTTTATTGAATGGGTGCTTGAATTCATTGTCTAAATTATCAAGGTTAATTTGATTAGTGCAGCACACCTTTGTTGTTGTCTTACCAAAGAGTTTATTTTAAGATCTAAAGTAGGTATGTAATGTTTTATTTGATCCAGGATTATGACCAGTTTGACCTGGCCAATGAGGTGGATACACTGGAGGTGTTCCTGAAAGTGGAGCTTCCTCCAGAAGAGCCACCAGTGTCTGAAGAGAAGGTAAGCTGTGACCAACTTTTTTTTCATGCCATTACAGTACCGGCCAATAATATATCACATTCGTGACTTTTTGTATGAGCGTGTATAGAGTAAGCGGCACATGTTCGCACGTAGATAGCATATTATTTTGGTACTTTTGCACAGTTTAATGATGAATACTGCAATCAAGTATTGTGAATTGCAATTGGAGACACAGCATATTGCTAAAATAGCTGTAGTAAAAAAAAGAATTTTACTAAGAAATCCATGCCTTACGCAAAATCTCTTTATGAAAAAATCACTACATGATGACCAGTTTTTTCATCGCTAGTGTAAAGGCCTATGCCTAGACTATCTATAGTCGTGAGGTGGAAAGTGTGAAAAACACTTACAAAAATAAAAATAAATCTACTGAAAAAAACCTGTATGTGATATATTATTGGCCGGTACTGTATATACTCAAAACATGACTGCCAGCATAAACTGTTTGCTGGGGTTGTGGTAATTTCATTTACACAAAATTTTTGATTTGGCGGCATGATTTGCTACCCCGCTGTGATGCAGAAGAGGTATAAAATAGATTTGTAAATAAATAATAAAAATAGAGCTGCATGAAGATGAGCTATTTTGCAATGTTGTCATTGGCGTGAGTGATAAAATTTTATAAGGACAGTAATATGCCTTGTCGTTGATGGTCAAAATTAGGGCATGCAAACCGGTTTTTGAAAGTATGGAATAACCGGTTATTCTTTGTAATTCATACAAATAAAACATGTTTATATATTATTGTTTTATTTGAAGAAATAAAAATTCTATGTGTGCAAAAAATTCCAACTTACCAAGTTCAGTGATTCATTTCATTTTTCAATTTATATATGAAATATTTTTTTAAATAAACCTTGAATTTGGTATGATAATATATATCAAATACAACTAGTTAATCCATTTGATGCAAATTCAACAACATTGAATATCATGTATTGACTCGGTCTATTTTGTAAAATCACTGTACATTTAACACATCCCTGTAAATCCTGTGATGAACTCTTGTTATGTGGTTTAATTTATTCTAGGTTGTGAATGGGGATGCTGAGAAAACTGAAGATGGAGAGAGTAAGGCATCCAAGGAGAACTCACAGGAGAGGGACACTAAGTCTGCAGAAAAAGAGGGTACAACTGCATCCAAGGAAGGATCACAAGAGAAAGAAGTTCATGCATCCAAGGAAGGCACTCCAGCTAAAGAAGGAGCAGTTTCAAAAGAGGGTACGCCAGCTAAGGAAGCCACCCCAAGCAAGGAAGGGACTCCTGCAAAAGAGAGTACTCCTACAAGAGAAGGCACACCAGCATCAGGTAAAGAAGGTACTCCAGCACCCAAATCCAAGGAAGGTTCTCCCGCACCCAAATCTAAGGAGGGTACTCCGGCACCCAAGTCAAAGGAAGGTACCCCTGCACCCAAGTCAAAGGAAGGTACCCCTGCACCCAAGTCTAAGGAAGGTACCCCTGCCGTAGATGCTTCAAGGGAAGCATCGCAAGAAAGACAATCTGTGGAAAAGGAAGTTGAGGAAACAAAAGCATCTGATGTGGAGTCTGCAGTTGTGAAATCCTCGAAAGAAAGCACACCACAGAGGGAAAATGGTTCAGTTGGATCTCGTGAACAGTCACAAGGCAGAGATGAGGCTTCGGTAAAAAAGACTAACCCCTCTGAGGCTTTGATTGAGAGTGAGCAGGCAGCCGCTGCAGAGTAATTGACTGGTTATTTTTACTTGCTTCTCAGCTCAAACTAAGCCCCTCTTAGCACTAAGCAAGCATATTCATTAAGTCTATTTCGTTATTTATGGTGCATCATTCTCTTCTTTGGCATAATTAGTCATTGTAAATAATGCGAAGAAGTTTTCGTTGAAAACTTGTGTTGTGGCGATGTATAGATATCATGTTAACAATGAAGTGGCCTATTATCGTAATCATTAGAGTTATGACTCATTTTAATGAAGTTAAACATTAAGATTTCTATTTAACAAATTTATCCTTCAATTAAGGCTTGTATTATTTTAAAGTATTAATATTTCTTTTTTATTTTTACAACGTAACTAAAATTGAATTTTTATTCAAATTATAAAATATTTTATTTACCGATGTAAGTATTTTACTAATAAGATTGATCTTTTATTAGGATTTTAGGTATCCATTTTGTAAGACATCCTGCCGATTTTTAAGTTCATTCGTCTTGCCATGATTATTTTGACGATGACATTTTGCTAGAGTATTTAATAATGTATTTATAAAGAAAAAAAAATTGTGTTTATTTTGCAAAAACTGTTCATGACAAGTTTATTTCATTAATGTTTTATTTAATATTATTAAAGACAGTTTTTAACTAATTTTTCATATGAATTATATAAATGACTATACAATTTTGTACTTTCATTTCGAAGTAGTAGAGGGACACACATCCTTTATTTCCAAAATTACCATTTCCCAATAATACCAGAAATATTACACTATTTACAGTTGTAGTATAAAAACGGATTTAAATTAATAATAAAAGCAAATTATCGTATGTTTTTATTACCTGTTATCATAATTCAAGATATTTCTTTTTTAAGTGTTTTTTAACACATTGGTTACCTCCCTCACCCTTTTTGTATGAAGATTGACGGACATGTGCGTTGGTGGAAGTGAATGCGTTAGTAAAAAGACGTTCAGATTCGTGACCAAGATTAAAGTTTTTTTTTTGTATTATCGATAGGTACTCAGAACGAATAAGAGAAGAGTTATATAAAAGACTTATTAAGCTAAATTCTTTATTTTACTTTGAGCAAAAAATAATCTAAATAATTTATAGGTTAATACATTAAACTTATCTATAGTAGACACGTAACGTAAACGGAATAACATGTTATAAAATCTAATGGAAATGTAAAACATTCAGGTATCTAATGCACTTTACTATAGTAAAGTTAAATAATTATCTAAATAGCCTCCGGCGCTTCATATACTCTTCTTGTTGGATGGAGAGGGCGGGTCGCTGAATTCCTTCATGAGGGCGTCCTCTCGAAGCTCGGCGAAGTTGCGCCGTCGCAGTTCGAGGTCCGGGTGGTCATCGAGGAGGCACGCCTGGATGTTCTTGTCGAGCGTGAGCCTCTGGCGGGAGTCCTTGAACTCCTCAACGAGACTGAGATTCCTTTTGATGCCGTCGACGAGGCGGACGACGGAGTATTCGCCGTCGTGGAGCGAGGAGCCGGCGAGGCGCGCGGCGGCGGAGGCGCGCAGCGAGGCGGCGGCGGCGGCGCCCCACTCGCGCAGGTTGCCCACTATCGTCACGGGGCCCTCGAACTCGTTGGGCACTATCCCGTCCACCTCCGCTTCGAAGAACGAGAGCAGCGGGAACCATATTCTCGTTCTGAAACAAAAGTTCCGTGTTCAGTGATGTTATGAATGAATGAATATTTATTTATTCAGGCAATAGACCCATTACAATATTATAAATATTTGTGTATATACTAAAATTAAAACATAAATATAAAAGAGTAGAAAAAAATACAGTAAACAAAACAAGTTATGACTGAACGTGACGGCCAGAGTTGAGCAAAAAGTAATCTGATTACTTCTGTAAATTATAATCATAAAATCATAATAAGTAATTGATTATAACCTAGATTACAAAGTACACATACAAATGTAATCAGATTACTTTTTGTCCAACTCTGGTGGCGGCACTGTGTGTTACTCTACAGCCGGCCGACCTTTTTGAATAAAAAATGGCTTACTACATTCGCCTGATATTCGAAACATATCTTTAAATCCCTGATATTGGTGAGTGATGAGTACAGATGTGGTCCAGAGTCCAAACTCTGCAGAGTTTACTCTCCAGCTGGCCCACATTAAATGTCTTGTATCTCGCAAACTACGTAGGTACATGCAATTTTGGATTGGGTACATTTATCATGAAGTTATGATGGATGGGTACATTGGGTACATATCGCCACTAGAAATCGAGTTTAATTTAAACGATGTGTATCGACTGTAGAATAACACACGACGGCAATTCTCATTGATAAAAAAAGTATGCAACCGCTAATGAAATCTTTTGCAATGCTATAAAAACTAGTTTCGGTTAAACTTAAGTGCACGAAGTAAACGAAATTATTTAGTGTCCGATATCTAATCGATTCGGGGAATGTTTCTAATTTCTGAGAAAGTAAACAGCTTAGATAGTATAACAATTATTAATTGATAGCATGCCGATGTACAACAGCTGTAAGTGTAACAGCGAACAGGAGTGGCGGCGATGCGTCACCGCGGCAGATTAATGCGTTGACGAGCTATGTAATAGCGACGGGTGCGGGCGAAAAGGGCACTCCGAGCGTGTGTCATTGTTTATAACATTAACATATGACCACCATTTACGTTACCGTGTCACCCACAATTAAGGCTAATTATCGCTCTGGAACTTATGCCGTCATAGACTCTATATAGCAACAAACACGTCTATCAAAGGTATGATATGTGTCATGTGTCTATTGGAAAGTTATGAATTGTGATGAATATATTGTACCTATATATTCGTAAGAGAATGCTACATTGCTGGTTAAATGCCTCTTCGGTAGCCTAAGAACAATGGAGCGATGACAACAGGCGAAATCTCCTTTTATCAGTTTAGAACTGTGTTGGCGATAGTACGTATGAAGCATATGCATAATTTAGATACGTTTTTTAATTAGGTAAATATATAATATTTTCTTCGGTTACCGCGAGGATTACC
>JALPQI010017003.1:0-41128 GCA_025490895.1 Thaumatotibia leucotreta
CCTTGTATCGCACGCGAGCTCATCTCGCGCGTGACAAACAATCTCGCCCTAAGGCCGGATTCATAAATGGAAATGCAATACCAAAATAGTTTATAAAAAAACTTCGAAAAATTTTTATTCAGCGTGTGTATTTGATACGGGCGAATATTTTAGTGGCGATTACTATCGGACCTAGGGAACCTATTTACATAAATTTATTTTAGAAATTAAGGTATTTTTTTTTTCATACAAAATAATTGAGCCCGCAATGTATTGCATCCACTGGTAGCCAAATTACTTAAAGTAGACATAAGTATCTAAACGTCATACGAGTCTCATGTCAGTTGGCCGGCATACATTGCTGCTGGGTTGCACTTTAGAAAAATCATTACACCTAATCAACAACAAAATTTAACGAAATGGTTATCTTATACGACTCGTAGGATCAGATATTATAGCTGGATTAATTATTCGCCCGTATCAAATACCCACGCTGTTTAGTCTCAGACTTGTAAAGTCGAGCTATGTGTAGGTACCTTAACAACTGTTTAACAAAGCTTAACAGATAATGTACAGTATGACGTATATTTTATAATCATAAAAACAATAATGCAAAATAAAACATCATTTCAATTTTCTGATAAAATAAGGTGTCATGAAAATTGATGTTGAAAACTCTAGATACTGTATTGTTGGAATCAACGTCCTCGCAAAAAAAGGATTCTTATAGTCGCGCTTTTAGATACTAAGTAATTAATATATCTGTCAAAACAATTTTTTTGTGATACCAATAGTCCATAGGATTTAAGCTTACAAATCTTAATGATAAAAGCATTGGTTCTGTACTAGTCCACCACAGGGTCGAACAGAGATAAATAAAATCGGTACCGGAGAAAGAATAAGGTTACAAATTATTTATTATAGGTATGTATTATTTTTATGCACATTAATAAGTATGACCGGCCAAAATTCCATGTAATTATAAATTTTAGTAATATAAGTTAGAATAGAACTATTTTTTTAGCGTTTATAATTTTGAGTTGACAAGTATGACGAGTATGATGACACAAACATAGATTATTGCGACACAGACTTGATTGAGAGCAAGCAGGCATACATTATTTAAATAAAATATATTTGTAATTCACCGACTACGTATATTTCAGAATAAGGCTCCCAATATCCGACAGACAACCGCTTATTATACTAAGTAATTTTTGATATATCGTCTGTGCTTCCCACTCAAGACAGTGACGGAAAAGTCTTTAGAAATATTTATGACATGACAAGATTTTAAGATTAAAAAAAATCTTCAGTATTTTTCAATCTTTGTCTTAAACATTGATAAATTGCCAGATGGTGAAATAACGTGAATTGGCTACTAAGATCTTTACTGAGCCCTTGATTTAGTTACAACTAACTAGTTTTCTGTTCTGCTTCACAAAAAATCTGATTTCGGGTTATTCCACGAGAATGTCGCTTACGTAACTCGATTATTTTAGTACTTCTGAAAATGATAAGAACTCGAGTTTGTGTATGGTAATATTTCGGGACTTAACTTACACGTTCACACAGTTTTTTCTAACTATGAGCATTTATTTAAAGTAGCTGCCATAGATAGTATAAGCGTCACGTAAGCGACATTGTCGAGGAATGCCGCTTTAACTATGTAGTTAAAATACATTTTATTAAACTCTTTGGTAAAAAAATAGTATTTGCTAGTACTTTCGGTTAAGATTAGTTTTAACAAACCCTTTATAAATCTTCATCATCAGTCCATTTCAGTCCACTGCTGGACATGTATAGCCCTCTCCCGACATACGCCACAGGGCGCGGTCAGTTGCTTTATGTATCCATTATGAATACTCCTGCTTAATTATTTATTTCCCGTTAAGTATCGTTACGCTTAAAATATACTGCTTATTCTTTAAGTTTCAATTTCAACAGGTTTGTTTCTTTCGCGGTACGGATCTCTAAGATATATAACACGTACATATACATAAAGGCAAAACATGTCGGAGAAACTGTTTGAAATGCTAAAAAGTCAGTGTTTAAAAAGTTTATTAAGTATAAAAAGCAATGTTCGGGCAAAGTACGGACCCATTATTAATATTCCCTCCCAACGTTCAGCCATAACAATATTTTCGGGTCAGTAAGCTGGAAAGAAAAACTGCTCTTAAATGGATTTGGCATATTTTTTAATAATATTAAGCAGTAGAAACGGCCTAGAAAATGTAATGAGAGTTAGATTAACTTGTAAAATTTTGCAAGTTGTTGATAGTATATTTCTAGGTATTTGCTTTTCATGACGATGATTAAATATTCCGTTCATGAAAAAGAAACATGTTCTAGGGCATAAAATGGGAATCGTTACATTTATTAGCGAAGCATATTCTTACCTACTTAGTTACTTAGTACAAAAAAAAAATGTTTTGGGACAATTTCTCACAAATCAACCTACTTGTAGTCCCACGGTAAGTTCAGTAAAAACACCCTAACTACAGTCCAAACGCTCCTAACAATGGTCCAAAACTTAATCGAATATCTTCCATTAGGTGTAATTGTTATATTAATCGTGCAATTTACAGGCAAAAACTCCTCATTAATAATAATTAAATAAACTCTAAAAGAAGCTCAAGATTGATGCTTATTAGGAATTAAAATTGATGTTTCCTAATCATGAATTGATTACAGCGCCCTCTACAGCAAATTCAACGCAACGGAGAATTGTCGATTTTGCGGACGATTGTAGTAGACACACGTCTTTGAGTGGCTTAAGGTTGTAGTACCTTCGAAACACTACGTACAGATGTTGCTAGTGATTAGCTTCACAATACCATTGACTAAATTCGCTGTGATCGACGGAAGGTAGTCTGGTGTAATTGGAAGCACGTTGGACCGGCAATCCAGAGGAAGCGAGTTCGAATCCCGTGACAACCAGAGTCTTTCGCAGTTGATTTTTTCTATGGTAAGCACATCTGTTACGAGATTGTGGAATTTAAATTGTGTATTGAACTATTAGTAATTGGATGGTTTTACATAAATCAACATAATAACAGTAATTGGAAGGAGTATTCAGATTACTATTTGCCCAACTCTGACCCGTAGTAGTAAAATATCACTGGATTCTGCATAATAATAATCATCATCATCATCATCATCATCATCAGCCTATGATAGTCCACTGCTGGACGTTACGTAGGCCTCTCTTATTAACTATGCGTATAGACGCATTAGGAGGTAAATGCTCATAAACGTCACGCTGGGCAAGCGGATTGGCGATCGCAGTAGTGTGTCCACTATGATGACGCTGCTGCCCATCATCAACCTTTTGTCGAATAATGGTCAGTGACACTTCAATCCTTTAGTCGACTTTTACGACACCCACAGGAGGAGTTGGGGTGGTGACAAATGTATTTTTACTGCCGTTACCACACGGCCAATAATATACATATATAATAAAATAAATAGTATATTATGTATATTACTTTACTGCTACTGACGTATAACAATAATTATGTACACGAATAACAACAAAGTTCAAAATGTACGAAGGGAACTCCCATCACTTCAGATTAAATTAAAAGCAGAATTGACGTTTCCGAAGTGTAAAGTTGTGTAAATTCATAATTAATTTGATGACAAGGAACGGTTTAGGTCGATAAAGAGTTGAATTTAGGAAACTTTGTGTTCATATATATTATGTCGTTTGTTAATTGTTTTTGTACTTAATGGTATATGACTACTTAATGGTAATTTTATAATAGTTAGAAAATGAAGTGCAAAAATGTAATATTAACTTGTGGTTCAGATCATGATCCCAATCGCATTTACAGCACTTAAATTTTAGATTGAGACTCCCTTAAAGCCGTGTGTGTGACATGTAGTAATGACATTTCAAGTAAGGACTCCACTTGCGAAGATTCAAGCAGCGCTCCGGGCCCTCGACACTACACGTCGTTTTGACTCCTGAAATTTAATCTGAGAAGGGACGAAAAGGTAGAACTGATGATTTTCTGATTCTGAGTGATCAATTGACTTAAGTAAAATCGAAAGAAAGGTTAATAATTTATTTTATGAGGAAACTTTACTTTAGCAATGTAGAGGGAGTATTTTAGCAATTAGTTATATTGAGATTTTTTGATATTTGATCGTCAAAGTAACAGTGATTTTGTTAAGTTTTCGTTTTTCACACATTTTATTATTTTATTAAGTTGATTTGTAATAAGTATACCCCGACATCTAGTGCTCACTTTAGGGGCAACTGACATTTGTGATGTTGCTAAGTATATTTATTTCTTAGGCAAAATAAATATTTTTTATGAATGCACTTGAAATAACTCATTGTTAAGTTAACTGTACACGACCAGCACGGGTAGCATGGTCGATATTCTATCATTTCATCATTTGTCAGTGTAGCTGTCACGTTTTCACAAGTTTGAAGGTGCGAATGGGACAAACTGCATGATAGGCGATAAATTGTCGGCTTTGCAAGGTCTATAGGGCCCGATTTTGTTATTAGTTACTATAAATAATAAGCAGTTTAAGTTTTTATAATTATTTGAAGAAGTACGAGTAAGAAGTACTATTATTTATTTCACATTACAAAATAAATGACAGGCTGAGCTCTTTATAACGTTAGAAATTATGAATCGTTTTTTTTTTGACATGTTATTGGCATTGTTGAGCGAGTTAATCAATTAGATTTTTTTTTATCGATTCAGATCATCAAAACTGCCCCATCACTTCTTGCCCCGAAAGTGTAGTAAACTATTATTATATATGTACGTATATCGAAGAATAATTTTAATTAAAAAATGTCTTCTTTTGATACGTCTGTCTTTTATTTGTAAATACAATTATAAATGATTAAGCTGCTGACTTGAATATTAAAATAATTTTGATATTTTGAGCTACAGATGTTTTTGATGTGTGGAAGTGGATTTTACCTGTATAATACAAGATAATAGTTTACTATAATTACAGCTATCTGGGCGAAGACCAAATCTGTATCCAGCGTAGTTGATAGTTGATGCAAATTTCTCAGAACAGACTCTGGCATTGTCATTACAGCGCTCTCCTCTAGTTAGCTATCCTTTGACTGGGTAATTACAACACCAGTAAATGGTGTGAAGTCCTTAGCTTATTTATATGCAAATATACATAAACACGTGGCGTGAAATTGGGGAGGCCTATGTCCAGCAATGGTCTGCGATAGTCTGATGATGATGATGATGCCGTGTGGTGACGGCAGTAAGAATACATTTGTCACCACCCCGACTCCTCCCGCGGGTGTCGTAAGAGTCGACTAAGGGATCGTGTGTCACTTACCATTCTTTGATAAAAAATTGATGACGGGCAGCAGCGTCATCACAGTGGACACATTACTGCGATCGCCAATCCGCTTACCCAGCGTGGCGATTATGGGCATTTACCTCCTAACGCTGCTATACGCATAGTTAATAGGAGAGGCCTACGTCCAGCAGTGGACTATCATAGGCTGATGTTGTGATGATGATGATTAATAAACACATTTGACCTGATAACGCAACAATTAAAATTAGAAATATTTCAGATTTTAATGCTTTGCACAAACAAATACATACTTAGTTAAATTTGTACTTTTTTTAGTTGGTCAAATTATTTACCATAGTACATTACTGCAGAGGCCGTGAAAATAATTATGGAAATATGAGACCTACAAGCCCTTATGCACGCATAAGCTCGCATAGTGCTTTTCTCAGACTTGAAATAAAATAAAAACTTCGAAAAACAAATTTATTTGTAAGGAAACTAAGAAGTACAACGAAATAATATGTCACAAAACAAAAAAAAATGAATTGTGTGACACGAATATTGCTTTTTAGTGCGTTGGAATAACCATGAGCATTTTTAGGAGTTATTCAGTTTAAAAAAATGTCCATGTCCTTTCATAGAGTAAATACATATGTTAATATCATGCAAGTTTTTATTGAAACTGTGGATTAAAATGCAGATTTTTGGGTCAAAATTCTTTCAGTTGTCTTGTTTCATACCACTCTGTCACGCTTTTAGTTGCTGTTTCGACTCTATACTATTGTATTTCTTTTTCTTGCTAGATTTTAATCCATACATCAAAAATTGGAAACAAAACATCTTATACAAAAATCACAACTGTATCACGTTTTTTCAGGGACACAAAATAAGACAATGAAAAGAATTTTGAACCCTTTTACCAAATCGTCATCATTATTTGGTTCAAAATTCTAATTTAAAAATTGAAGAATTCAGTGTCAAGCAATGTACTTTAAAATGAATCCGTAATTAGCACCCATTCGCAGCATTTGGCAACTATGCAGGACACGCGTTTAAATGTAATTAAATTAACTGTACAGTTCATTAAATATTTGTTAATTTTTCATACTTGAAAATGATTGCCAGTAATGCGTATAATTACACATTTTCGTAAAAACTTAGATCATGGTAACACACTGTATATTTCCCCTTAGACTTTGCCGGCAACAAGATACTTATTACTAACTGCGCCTCCACCCTCAATTCTGCCTGAGTACACTGTTTTCATTCGAATTCATTATAAAAGTGATTTACCAATATCAAGCACAAACATGAAATTCAACTACACAACGTAACATTTGCCGGAATCAACCCCATTTAACTTTCGTGTGTTATTCCGGACTCTTTGAGCTATTGTGTTAGCTTTAGATGTCGCTAATGTGAGTAAAAGGTCGATTTCGACCCTATCACCTGGTAAAGTGATTGATTACAGAGTTGAGTCTTTGTAGTATTGTACAAAAATGTGTATATTTCTTTCGTATTCGAAGATATCGTCTGTTTATGTAATTACTAATTTCATAAAATAAAACTATGAAAACGTGGTCAGACCACGCACCCTGTAAAGTGTTCGAAACGTCGGGATGAAGCTTAGGGTAATTAAAATACGCGAGTTTATCCGTTTTCATAGTTTTATTTCATGTGTAATCCTCGCGGCAACCAAAGAAAGTATCAATAATTTAATTTTACTTATAATGATAAATCTCAGGTAAACAAAAGTCACAAAAATATGGTGCAGATAATTTTATTTGCAAATAGACTCGTGATCGTTTTGTAGTTCTAATACATCATCGTCTACAAAGGGTCTACTAGGGTAGGCAGTCCATACGAAATTACCAAAACAATTCTTTGTCCGTTTTCGTATTGGTACTTCGTTTTACATTCCTTAACTCGGTTAGAACCCAATTTCGGTGTCCACCTTCTATGCACGCACGACACTAGGCTTCTCCTATTACCTTTCCTAGTACAATCAGCACCAGATATTGCTAAGCGGGCAGGGTGTTCAAAATAAATCTGGCAAGATCTTATTTCTAAGACTGTAAGAGTGTGCTACGATCATTATGAACACCCTAAGTAATATCTGCTGCTGACTGTATTATTACAGCACGTCGCCAACAAGATTGATTTAATTAATTATCATTATAATTTTCCGTTGGTTTTCTCACCATTTACTAATATAAAAGTCACATTTTGTTTAAATAGTATTTGTACGAATGTTCATGTTACTCGCGGGCGGAATCTTGAATAGGTTGCAATTGCAACCTACTTTTATTTTATGTTTAAAATAATACGATAGAAATAATTATAAGAAGCTGTTGTTTATTTTATAAAACATTTAATAATTTGATTTGTTAGTTAAATTAGATAATTTGTAACTTATTTTAATATTTGAGCAGTTTGCTTGATTTCATGTTTAGTGACGGCCAGCGCCACTGGTGGCGGTTTTTAAAAGTTTAGAGATTCAATCACGTGACAGAAAAGATGTAAACAGATTATAACTTTTACGATGAACAGAAAATATTGTAAAAATATAAAAACAAATTGGAAGACTGAAAATGTGTTTCTCTGGGATTTCCGTGGTGGGGGCCTAAGCCTCCATTACATTTCAGAAGTGGTTCTACCTGCGAATTGCTCGAGCCATAATATCGAGAGATGATTTGGATACAATGAAGTGCAGCAACGATGACATCGACGGCAATCAACAATGGCGGGAGTACCGAAAAAGAACGAAAACGAGAGGTGTCAGTGTGTCTAGGAAGACATGGGTGCATTTGCAGCTCGCGCAGTACTTGTGTCAGGCCTCGCCAGCAGGCGCCGGCCCCGCCGCGCCGGACGCGCGCCGCCCGTGCTGGCGCCGGCCATGCCGAAGCCCAGCGTGGGAACCGCCAACCCAACTCGTGCCAGGACATTCGGATTGTCTACACTCCCGTAAAAGGACTTCTTGCAAATAAAGTAGCGATAATAGGTACGGTATAATTCACATTTGTTTCCTAGGTACTTATCGGTGATTGGAATAAGTATTGCAGATACATATTACAAATTGGTTCTTTGAGATATTCTGAATTTAAATGGCTTTGATATTTGGGCAGCCGGTAATAGAATTGTATGAATCTTATTGCAATGCCGTTAAGTACGACTGTGTTGATTATAATTCACATGTCAAGTTCTAAAAGTAAAGAGTAATTTAAAACCTGAATAAAGTATACGTTAATAGTCTCGGTCTAGGCGAGAATAATAAAATTGTTTTCAGTTTATATTAAGCTTGAATTACAACCAGAACAGATAAACACACTTGCTTTTGGACATATTACTTACCTACTTCACACATAGTAAGCTTCGGGGTCAAATGTATTAATTTATGACAAACATGTGTATTGTAGTACTTCACACATAGTAAGCTTCGGGGTCAAATGTATTAATTTATGACAAACATGTGTATTTTAGTGGGTATACTCGACTATGGCAGATTCATATATTTCACACAAAAACTTTTAAATAGCAGTGCTGAATTGCAACATCAAACATTTGGAACACAATAATTATGTGTTGGTAGACAGTAAACCTACTCTACATGTAAAAAAAATCAGTTAGTTAATAGCATGCAGGTACTTTAATTATCACATTTAATTTAATATAATACAAATTCATTTCAATCTAATTATCATACAATCATCATATTGAGTTAAAAAGAAAAATCTTTGATTTGTGGATTTATTTCTGAACTGTAAAATTGGGTAGGTTAGAGCAAAGGAAACTAGCCTTATTTCTAGTCAAAAGTTTCATTAGTATTTGAGTATAAAATAAGTCTATTATTCAAACCTTATATCACTGGGCCTGGAGTGGACATTATTCTACATTTCATTTAGTCCTATTAGGAAACACTATTTTTTTTATAGATCACTATGATAGTGTGTATAACAACCTTGCAAATTAAATGATACAAGTAAAATTATTAGGTACTCATGCATGTAAATTGTGGGGCACTTAAGCAAATATGTATCCTCAAACTTACATTGGATTTTAAAAGTTATTGATTAGCTTTGATTGATTACAGATGACATAGGTTGAAATGAAAATTGTATCTACTGTCACTACTGACATTGTAAATCCAACGAAATTCTTATGTACCAACAAAAAAAAAAGACTTGAGTTCTAAAGAGCAAAATTACTTGACTGTACCTATAACATTTGAAGAGATCCTTTGATTTCTCCAAGATCCCATCATCAGACCCCCAACTTGGTGCCAATGGATCACAAAAAAAAAAAAAAATTGGTTCACAATTCTACATACAATAAAAAAAAAATCTAGTCAAATTGAGAACCTCCTCCTTTTTTTTGGAAGTTGGTTAAAAAGATTAGAATTGATGCTTATTGATTTGTACGGAAATTGTTTTCTACCACATTAAAATTACCTCAACTTTGTTGAAATGAACAGGATTAAGTTCTGATTAGGTTAGGATCAAGGAATCAACATATTTTGAAGATTTATACCTAGTTTTTTTTAAGAAGTTTTATGAAGTCAGTCTGTGCGGAATCTGAAGGCGTCTGGCAGTAAGGCACGCTCGTATAGCTCACGTGCCTTCACTTTCCGAACATACTCTACTAACAGAGACAAAACAAAAAAATGGATATGCAAATCAGCATTTCTAATATTTATATGTGTATTCTACACAATAACCCGGTTTTTTTTTTAGAAAAACTTCACGCGGCTTAGGGAGGTATATTAGCTAATTTATTGTTTTATCTCTCTACCAAAGACAAATAGACAGATAAGGACAAGCAAATACCTAGTCAGGGATGTTTATGAAAACAAAAAATTGACACGTATTGAGGATTTGGCGATTTCTTTTTAGTAATTTAATGTAAATGTGTTAAAAGTTATGTCAATTTTAGTGCAAAACTCTGCAAAATTTTAAAGATGAAATATAAATACAAAGACCTAAGTACATTATTTTATCATTTAACAAAGCAAAGATTGATAACGTATATAATCACGTAATGTAAGTTTATGGTAATAACATAAGTAAATACTTTAAGTTGTGAGTGTCGCATTGTATTTGAAGATACCTGAAAATGCTGTGACAGAATTCAGCGACCAAACACTTGCCTTGTTTATTATAGCCCTTGTCACTAGACCAAAGAGTTGAGAACATAGCCATAAAATTAGTATGAGAGTTGATAGTTTATACATGAGTCAGCGTTTTGAAATCTCTGGATACTTATTGAAAATTACAGTAATGTAAGCAAAATGGTTCGGGTAAAATTCTTCAGCAATAAGTATCATGAGGAATGGGTACCTCAACATTTGCGCGTAGTTAATAAAAACAAATAGTTAAACAGGGTATTTATCAACATTTCAAAATATGACTGATGATACAAAAAAAATGCGGTTTTAAATAATACTTTAAATTCCAAAAGTTGTTATGATTTAATTACATAGGTACTTTATTTTGGTAATCGTATAAGTCAGGAAGAGGTGTTTTTTTTTCTGTATTTTAATTAGATCTGTTTTATAAGGCAATAAAAATGTCATAAATCGGTAATATTCCGCTAAATATGCAGCTTAACTATTATACTTTGTTTTACCTATTCACTTTCATGCTTAAGGTGTAAGATAAACATTCAATACATAAGCGTGTCTCTGCGCTCACTATGGTCACTAAAAACAAAGATGAGGTCTAGTGCACCATGCCAAACAGGTGAAGAGCTGTAAAATCTAGTGATAGTAGCTAATAAAATTATGCGTTTACCAGCTTGATGACATGTTGATAGCGAGGACAGTTAGAACAAAAATTAAAGACTGAAGAGGATAAAATATAAATGTACAAATTAAAGTCATAAAAGCTGTGTGGTGTGGTAAAAATATCATAATTATCATGAAAATATCAAGTTAGACAAATGGTCTTTGGAATTGTGGAATTTTCCGTAATTACCTACAGCATGGGTCATCAAATATATTAGAAAATCTAAGTACGATACGATTTGAGGTATATCTACAGTCAATGAAAAAACAGAAACTGGTAACTGGAGATATCCGTCGTTTATATGAAACATTAGTATAGGATATAATTATAACAGTTCAAGAAAGATATTGTGCCAAGATTAATAAAGGCATAGGATATTAGAGGCAAAAAAAAGTGTTTAATTATATCAAACTGTTACTTAATTGTTGACATACATTGTAGAATCCTTGTGAGATAAAAACAGGTAGTCTGATATGTAAATAAATAGATATAAATAAAAAGGCTTGTGTGTAGGTACTATGCGACGATATATTATGTTATGTAGGTACCTAAAGGCACGTGGACCTGTGCTATAAGAGAAGTTAATATAACTACATATAATATAAATGTGATAGTTTCGTATCAAAATCGATACAATAAAATCTACGTGAAGTCAGTCGCGTAACGTCAATAAATTATATCTATTACACACTATGCGAAACATATTGGTACACTATCTTTGGGGTTTTTTTTAAGAAATGGTGCGACAGGTATATGTCGCTATCTACAAAATATTATGTAATATCTACTAAGGGCTGTGTAAAGCATATCTACGTGAGAACATAATTATTAGCTATGTGGTATGCAAAACGTATTGAGAAACTGCGTTATGCTCGTCGATAAACTGTGTGATATCGATGAGAAAGCTGTGTGCTACTCATCGATAAGCTGTGTGCTACTCAACGAGAAACTGTGTGACATCGATGAGGCAACTGTGTGATGCCCATCGAGAATCTGTGTGATACTCATCGAGAAACTGTGTGATATCGATGAGAAAGCTGTGTGCTACTTATCGACAAGCTGTGTGCTACTCAACGAGAAACTGTGTGATACTCAACGAGAAACTGTGTGACATCGATGAGGCAACTGTGTGATGCCCATCGATGAGGCAACTATGTGATGCCCATCGAGAATCTGTGTGATGCCATCGAGAATCTGTGTGATACTCATCGAGAAACTGTGTGATATCGATGAGAAAGCTGTGTGCTACTTATCGATAAGCTGTGTGCTACTCAACGAGAAACTGTGTGATACTCAGCGAGAAACTGTGTGACATCGATGAGGCAACTGTGTGATGCCCATCGATGAGGCAACTGTGTGATGCCCATCGAGAATCTGTGTGATACTCGTCGAGAAACTGTGTGATATCGATAAGAAACCTGTGTGGTATTCATCGATAAGCTGTGTGATACCCATCAAGAAATTGTGATACTCAACGAGAGATTGATGGGGATGCTGTGTGAAATCCACTGAGAAACTGTGTGATACACAGTGGGATGCCCCTATGTGATGCCCAATAGAAAACTGTGTAATACGCATCAACAAACCGTGTGAATCATTCGATTTATATCTTCATATACAGCTTACAGGGAGACACTATCCCTTGTATTATGTTTAAATGTATTTAATAAAATAAAGAATTTATTATTATAATTTATTATTGTTATATATGTAGTTTGTGTAATACTACACATCATAAATAGCTATATGAAACATATCTTAGACCTGTGTTAAATAGAGCAGGCCAGCATAAACAAATAATCTAGGACACAAGCTCTGTAATAATGTTAAGAAATCACTATCATTTATGCAATTTATCAAACTGTATAATCTGCACAAATCGTGGCATTTACATTAACTGTGTAAAAGTTTATCATATTAAAACGTATTAGTCTGTGTGATATTAAACATAGTAAATGACGAAATATATTTTAGATATGTGTGAAATATATGATCGGATCAGTACCTATTAACATATAATTTCGTAAAGCGAGCAGTGTGGTGTAAAAAATTGCCGGACGTATTGTCACTGAGACGTGGGAAACTATTGATCTAACATACGACTTACAATTACACGCTGTGTACATAATTGTTTTTCGTATTTAAAGATGTAGTACTAATAATGATATTTGATATAAAGATAATTTCATTAGGCAATATGGATAGTTGTCATATTAAAGGTAATCGGTGTGATATTTTATTTAAAACAAGTTACTGTGTTGGTATTATTTGATTTCAGGATAATGGTGACTGGTGCCAAAAGATCTAACGCTGGAGATGTCTGCTGTAAATATCATGGGCAACCGAGAGCAAACAAAAATACCGACTACAAGATGCGATCGAAACATTGATGATTCGAGAAATTTCAAGACTGAAACGACGCCGACGTTCAGCAATGGAGATAGCGATTATGGAAGGAGGACGAGAACACGTTGATGCGCGAAGTTGGATCGCCGCGGAGCGGTCGATGATGCAGGATGGCCGAGTATTACAGCACGTCGCCAACAAGATTGATTTAATTAATTATCATTATAATTTTCCGTTGGTTTTCTCACCATTTACTAATATAAAAGTCACATTTTGTTTAAATAGTATTTGTACGAATGTTCATGTTACTCGCGGGCGGAATCTTGAATAGGTTGCAATTGCAACCTACTTTTATTTTATGTTTAAAATAATACGATAGAAATAATTATAAGAAGCTGTTGTTTATTTTATAAAACATTTAATAATTTGATTTGTTAGTTAAATTAGATAATTTGTAACTTATTTTAATATTTGAGCAGTTTGCTTGATTTCATGTTTAGTGACGGCCAGCGCCACTGGTGGCGGTTTTTAAAAGTTTAGAGATTCAATCACGTGACAGAAAAGATGTAAACAGATTATAACTTTTACGATGAACAGAAAATATTGTAAAAATATAAAAACAAATTGGAAGACTGAAAATGTGTTTCTCTGGGATTTCCGTGGTGGGGGCCTAAGCCTCCATTACAGTATCTACACGTGTCGTATGGATGGAAAATTGGATTGCGAACATTTAGCAGTTTTTTTACCACTCTAAATCAACACCAATGCTACGGGACAGTGGCGGGTGACGTTTAAGTGAGATAAAGTATTTGAATTCTAGAATCAATGCTCGTGGAACAACTTAATATATTACTGAAAATAAAGAGTACGATGTCTTGACAAGCTGAAACAAAACAAAATAATGTCACAAAAAAGAAACAATAGAATAAAGCTAGATGCAGATAATAAAAGGTGTACTTATCGCTAAACTTTTTCAGACGACCCTTGGCTAGCGGAAACTGTTGCTACAGTTTGCAAATATCAAAAAATCTAGTAACTTTTTAAACAACTAAACGAAAAATAATTCACACACTTAGACGGTAAAAAATATATTATAAATATTAGGTGTCTTAAACCAAAGAAAAGTATCAAACTTACTAACGATGGAGGTGGTATTCGAGCCCAAGTACTCAGTTTTTGCGGCTGGGTGCTTAGCCAAGTTGCGAATCGCTAACGCTTAATCGTCAATCGTAAACGAAAGGCAGCTAACTGTCTTTGTCGTTCTAATAAAAAGAGTGACAGAGAGGGAAAACTACGATACGCTACTAAACGTTAGCGATTGGCAACTTGGCTAAGCAACCTGATGTCTTAACCGTTCGGTCACTCGGACTCCGAGTTAAGTTGTAGTCTGAGTGGTCGTTACTACTTAAAACACAAATAAAAACATGGAACCACATTTTAAAAAACATTTAGGTAAAAAATATACTAGTAAATCAACCAAATTCAGATAAATTTGCAACTAAATAGAGGTAAAAAGAAATTAAAAATAACTATTAAAGGTCAAATACCAAATTTAAGAATGGTAAACCAAATATACGGTAAGGTTACTTGCCTTTACATAAGTTTCATATGACAGCTCGATCAATCCGAGTCCTTTTATCACGACTCGCTGCTGGAATCACAAAATAGTACATTATCATACAAGCGCGAAAAAATGAAGGTCGAAATGAGTGGAGATAAAGCACGACCGAAGGGACTGCCTTAAATCGACACAAGTTCGGAATTTCGTTTTCGCACGTGTATCGTACGACGTTTTCCAGTTCGGCCCTCCGAAGATTTCGACCTGACGTAAAATGAACCACTTCTTGCACTAGCGAGTGGAAAAAGCGCCATCTGTACCGGAAAATGTGGTTTTTAATAAATCTTAGTCAGTAACAGTCCCGCCTACACAGCCTGTATGAGATTAGGATGGCCCTAAAGCAGCTGAAAAATAACAAGGCACCGGGTGATGACGGAATCACCTCAGAGCTTCTGAAAGCGGGGGGGACACCAGTACTTAAGGCACTTCAGAAGCTCTTTAATTCCGTACTACTCGAGGGAACCACACCAGAAGCGTGGAACAGAGGCGTGGTGGAATTGTTCTTCAAGAAGGCCATAAAAGCCTCCTCAGGAATTATAGACCCATCACGCTTCTGAGCCACGTTTACAAGCTGTTTTCAAGGGTCATCACGAATCGTCTCGCGCGCAGGTTTGATGAATTTCAGCCACCCAAACAAGCCGGTTTCCGGAAAGGTTACAGTACCATAGATCATATCCACACGCTGCGGCAGGTTATACAGAAGACCGAGAGGCATAATCTGCCACTTTATAAATAAATAAATAAATATCTTGGGACATCTTACACAAATCAACCTAGTCCCACGGTAAGCTCAATTAAGGCTTGTGTTGCCCACAACACACCAGCCTCGTCGCCTGGTATGGGTACCATACCATATATATAATAGATAGATACGTATAGATACTTAGATACATACACAGCCATGACCAAGGAACAAACATTTGTGATAAATAAATACACAAAGAATGCCCTCGCCGGGATTCGAACCCGGAACCTCCAGCTTCGTAGGCAGGGTCACTACCAACTAGGCTACAGAGGCTGGCTTTGCTTAGCGTTTGTGGACTATGAAAAGGTTTTGATTCCGTCGAGAGATGGGCAGTACTATATTCACTTCAGCGGTGCAGTATTGACTATCGGTATATCGAGGTGCTGAAGAGTTTATACAGAAACGCCACTATGTCAGTCCGAGTACAAGACCAGTGTACAGAGCCATTACCATTGCGAAGGGGTGTGAGACAAGGGGATGTTATCTCTCCAAAGCTCTTCACCAACGCGATGGAAGACGCTTTCAAGCTCCTGGAATGGAAAGGGCGCGGCATCAACATAAATGGCGAGTACCTCACGCACCTTCGATTTTCCGACGACATCGTGGTCATAGCAGAAACGCTGGAGGAGCTCGGTACTATGCTTGAAGGTCTCCACAGAGTATCTCAACAGGTGGGTCTTAAAATGAACATGGATAAAACCAAGATAATGTCGAATGTCCATGTGGGACCTACCTCAGTAATAGTGGATAACTCGGTTCTCGAAGTTGTTGACGAATACGTTTATCTTGGACAAACAGTTCAGTTAGGTAAATCCAACTTTGAGAAGGAGATCAATCGGCGGATCCAACTCGGATGGGCAGCCTTTGGGAAACTGCGAAATGTCTTCTCATCAAAGTTACCTCAGTGCCTAAAGACAAAAGTCTTCGACCAGTGCGTGTTGCCGGTGATGACATACGGGGCCGAGACGTGGTCTTCAACTGTGGACCTTTTAAAAAAGCTCAGAATCACTCAGCGAGCTATGGAGAGAGCTATGCTCGGAATCACTCTGCGAGACCGGATCAGGAATGAGGAGATCCGTAAGCAAACGATAGTTACCGACATAGCATATCGGGTAAGCAAGCTAAAGTGGCAACGGGCAGGGCACATTTCTCGAAGAACCGATGGCCGTTGGGGCAAGAAGGTACTCGAGTGGAGACCACGTACTGGCAAACGCAGCGTAGGACGTCCACCCGCAAGGTGGTCAGACGACCTGGTTAGAGTTGCGGGGACTCGGTGGATGCAGGTCGCATCCATCCGGCCAAAGTGGAAGTCTATTGAGGAGGCCTATGTCCAGCAGTGGACGTCCTATGGCTGAAATGATGATGATTATGATGAATAGCCCCGCCTACGACGCTGAAGACTTTGGGTTTGGATCTAAACAAGGAAATGCCAGAAAGAATCATACATTAAAAAGTAATGCTTGTCAAAAACATACTTTACTATGAAAACAATTGTATTATTTTTAATTAACATATTTTTTTCTTACTGCCGTCCTCTCTGCCGAACTCTTCACGTGGATGTTGAAAGAGCCGAATAAGGCATTGGAGTGTCTCTGGCCATTAATACTTATTGACCATAGGTTAGTTTCTACACCTTGAACAAAAGGAAAAGGACAAATTTGGCAGTGACTTCGAGTTCTGCCAGAGGCAGTTAATTAAATTTTTTCTGGATTTTTACTTTATTTCATAAAAAACATAGAAAGTCAATAAATACATGAAAATGCTAAAAATAACTAACTACTTAGTTGAGGTCACCGAGATCCGAACCTTGCGGAAGGGTTCCTATAATGCTGGCTGCGTTCCCCCTTTGGATGGCTATTTTAGGGCGTCGGAACAGCACGGCTCCAGGGTCTCGACAGCAAAAACCACAAATATATGCTGATCCCAAGGCGACATGGGACGGTGCCAAGGTGTCCACGCATGTAGCGGCCCAGATAAGCGGCCGTCCTAGCCGCCACGGTACGAGGGTCACGCCGTCAGGCCTCTTGCCATCGTCACGTGCCAGGCCGTGGGGCTCGAGAACCACTGGCACGTTGACGCTGACAAAGGCCCGATGGATTATATAATTTAAGCAGGCGTGACGGTAGAGGCTTCCTTAATATTGATATTATCATGTAGCTTTTTTTACCTGGGCTTGTGTCATGGCGATTGTGACCAGCTTTCTCACTCGCACTGAGGATCTTCCTGTACAGTTATACCATCCTGAATGGAACATGGCGGTCGGCAGATAAGATGCCTGGAAAAACGCCCGTTAAAAATGTTTATACATACACTGAAAAACTGTCATGACACACATTTGCCGTGTGATGACGGCAGAAGAATATACTTGCCACCAACCCAACTGTTTCTGTGGGTGTCGTAAGAGTCGATTAAGGAATTGATGATGATGGGCAGCAGCATCATCATAGTGGGTGTTTACTGTGATTCTGGGCATTTACCTCCTAAATAATGCGTCTATGTTACGCATAGTTAATAGGAAAGGCGTACGTCCAGCTGTGGACTGAGATAGGCTGGTGATGACTGTGATGTGAGACTCATTTACTCTGAAATTATTTTTCACTCGAGTAGCTCACTTTTAAATCAAAGGCTGCCCGCCATTTTTCGATTCATATTATCAAACGCCAGCTAAGGTCATAATGCCTCACCTCAGAAGTGATGTCGCCAGCCTTCCACATAAAGATTCCCGTTACGAAAAGAATCGCTGTCCCCATTACTATGATCGGCAACACGGCCATCAGCGTTCTCTCCGAATACTTAAAAGAGGGACATCACATTTTAAAACGTTCAGTTAACCAAGGTTGTTCACGAAATTGAAATCGACGAATGCTCGACATGTTTCATCGTAAAGAATAGTTGTAGTCGGGGAGCTAAACTTTAACTTGTTCGAGAAAATTACATTAAATCCTACAGTATATTTATTTCAGGAATATGATAAAACATCGTTTTGTGAATATATGTATCTAATTATCCCTGATAAATGTGTGGAGGTTTTTTCATAAAATCAATATTAAGATTTACTTGTTTAATAAAAATAAACAATAAATCCTACAGTAGGGATTTATTATCCGAGGGGCCTAACTGAATATTTAAGACAATATTTTAAAAAGTCACCACTGAATAATCGTAGATATAGTCAGAAAAAATAAAAATATTTTTAAAATTCATAACAATCAAACATAAATTAAACAAATGGTGATTTTTACTATAATGACCCGACAATTATTATACTCATCCAAAGAAAAAATTACGTCAGTGACTCAATGCTAACTATTTTTTTTACAGTTTTAACTGATTTACGTGCAGGCGCATTAATTCTACATTTTATTTTTTTAATGTACCTCTTGTCAATAATTAGTTGTGGCACAATACCAAAAAATTGCGCAAGAGTTTGTAAGTTATATTTTTTATCAAATAAGGAAAAAAAATTAAGGTACTTATAGTTTTTTTTTTGTATAAGCTTTACGAAAAAACTGGGGTTTTTTTTCCTTAATTATAAATCATCTGAAACAATAGAATGAATGCATTAATCTCGAGGGTAGAAATTATTGAACGTGCTGTTCCAATTATTGACCTTCAAGTCCTCGACTGGATGAGAAGCTCTCGCGCGGCACTGGGGATTATTGCATGGTGTGAATCTGTATACCCTAAATATTAATTAGAAAAAGCTTCCGAAACTGTAGGATTTAATGTGACCAAAAACTTTTCTTCCCCCGACTATTAGTACCATACTTTTTTGAGAACGGGTAATGTAATTACTTATTTCTAGATAAAATGCGAGTAATTTTTTTTATTATAGGTTATGTTGAATGGAACAATATTGAACAGAATAATTTCTTCCCAATGTAGGATATTATTCAAAGACACCGATTCAATTTATTTCCGTATATTACCCACTCAAGACCAATTAAAATATCACAGATTATAGATTTAAAAACGGATTATCTAGCGAATATGACAATCGTAATTCGAAGCTTAAATAAGGTTTCACTTTACCAATCAGCTTAAACGTCACAATTTGTCCAAAGCAAGCTAGGAGCGATATTACATACGAGGCCATAGCGTGTACGCTTGTCTCACGCAACACGCTCCTAGCGTTAACAAATGAGCGTTTTAGCAGCATCGTAAGGAACCAACCATCATTTGGAGCATAATGAGCACCATCATGGTGGCGTTGATCACGACCTGGCTGCTAAACGCCACTCCACCCGTCAGCTGTGTTTGACGCGTGCACCTGCACATAACAATAATTTGGATTACACTCCGTTTCAAATTAGAAAACCCTTCCGATCCAAAAAAAGTCGGAAGGCGCGGCCTACAACGACGATACACGATAAAACAGGACAGCAGTATTACCTTCATGTGTTCCGAAGGGTTTTCTAAGTTCAAACGGAGTGTATGTTCATTCATACCAATTCGGAAAATAGCTGTTTAAGTTTAAATACTAAAGTGTGGCGCGGATATAGTATGAATTCAGTGTCACTTCACCTTAGCATTTAATTTAAGCACCTATTATTAAAATAAATAAAGATAACGTGTTTCTCTCTCGTCTCTATAGACTACTAGAACGTCTAAGTGTTGCGTTCGCAGCTGCTGAAATTCTATGTACTTTTGAAACTGCGGCAAAAAAGAGGAAACAAAATATAGCATTATAATAAATAGCTAAATAACACGTCATAGTGAAATTGTCTTTTATTCAACGCTGTACGCGGCTCAAGTACGAGACATGAAGGGAAAGTATCTTAAATATCGTAGTTAGGGTATTTTGCTGAAATAAGACATTATGTTATTTTTAAAAGTTAGTAATTATGTATTTACAGATTTTCTTAAAACTGCTTACCTCGTCTGGCAATGGAACCCACTTAAATATGGAAAAATAAAGACCTCCTGTTTTTATGTTGCCAATTGAGACTATGCACCCAAAGAAATAATTCTTGTAAAGTAACAGAGTATATCAGAAAAAAGGAATAGGGTAAAATGACTAAAATAAATAATAAAAATTGCAAGAAAATTATGTCTTGCCGTTCATACTTCTAAAAGTAGCTACTTGTCATAATCTATGATTGCTCGCTATTGAAAATAAGATCTCTCTCTTCTCGATACTACTATATACTAGATACTAAACAAGTAACTACAAACCATAATGTCATAGCATGCATTTTGATCCCAACTTTAAAAGCTTCCTCATATCTCCTCTCTTTATCCTCCTGACTACCACTTCCTTCAAATATATGAACCAAATCATTAAAATATTTGCATAGATTCTTGAACTGGTGTGCAAGACCGATGATGCTGGTCAGGAAAATCAAATAGACGGAGACGACTCGGATTGAGAAGATACACCAGAGAATATAGTGAAGTATGCGGGCGGCTCCGGCTATTGCTCTCCGGTCTTCTACATCTGGCCAAACGGGGATGACAGTTGTGAAGGTCACATCTGAAACATTTCACTTTTTAACAGAAAAAACCTCAAATTCAAGCGTCGTTGCCTAAAAGTGACGGTCCTAAAAATTCAGAGCTAGTCGAAAAAATCTAATACGTTTGAAATTTGAAAATTTTGTATTTTAAAATTTGAAAGCTTCCTATTTGTACGTGAAAATTATTAATGACATAGAGGAAGATTGTAAGTTAACAAGGATTGTTTGGTACGACCCTCATGTTGCAAGTCTAAGGAATTCAAGAAACGCCACCGGGAACCTCTTCTTTTAGTGTTCAAAATAATTTTCATTGTGTTAACATTCGATTACTGACGGTTAATATAGTCCAACGATTCAAAAGCGCTCGTTTCTTCAAAGCGGCCTACTTGATTAAAGAATACTTTGACTTTGAGTTTGTTCTGTATCTACTCACTTGATGTAAGAGCTTTGGCACCACTCCCAAGCCCATAAGAAAACAATGCGCAGCAGCATGGAAAAGTCAGCGCCCCCAAGTACCGAAATGTGGTATTAAACATCATCTTCTCAACCAACTCATCGTTACAAACTTCCTTCAGCTTCACAGCCAGGGTCTTCACCAACTCTCTTATTTCCAGCGTATAATAAAGAGCACTGAGATATATAAAATAGAGGATCACATGAGAAGATGCGTATAGCATCCTGTCATTGCTCTGTTTTTCTGTCAAATTTGACTGAGTCCAGAAGGGTTCCCTCTATCTGGCATAATTTATTTTGTCCGAAACGCTTAGGACATAACAGACTTGGCATAATCTATTTTGGCATAATTTTAATGAGGCAGAAACATCGCTTGGCATAAATAACAATATTTCGAACATTATTTTGTCCGAAACTATCTTGGCATATTATTATTTACGCCGAGTATTATAAGACAGAAATTAGATTTGCATATTTTTTTTTGGTATATAGCCACATGTTCGAAACTTACCTTGCATTTTTCGTCAGGCAGAATTTGTTGTGAGGGCGAAAATTTCTGCGTGAGCGAGCGAAGCGAGCGAACAAAACCTTCCGGGGCAGATCCGACTCGGACAGGTTAGGTTAGAAGACTAAGGCGGGAGCTTTGCTCCCGCCTTAGTCTTCGAGGTTATTTTTTTTTCAACAACCTAGAAAGTACTCCGCTCAGAAGTGTATGCTAAAACAAACTATGCCGATACTTTTTATGCACATCCAGATTATGCCTCATTATTAATAGGAGCATCAAAATTATGCACATATAATATTCGGACAATCCGAAATCTGCCATAACGAACTATGCCAAACTTGAGTATGCCACAACAGTTTCTGCACAAAGCCCATTATGACTACATACATTATGCCATATAGAATTATTCATAAAAAAATTATGCCACAACAGGGTGAACCAGTCCAGAATGCTCCCCACTCAGATACTAAGAACAAAACAGCTATAACTTCAAGGACCCTGGATGTGGTGTTGTATATCTTCATAAATCTTTCAGGGTATGCCATATCTTTGAACCAGAAGTTGGTACCGCAGCTGAAGTATATGATTTTGCAGACTGTATGGAAAAAAGCAAGTGTGCGATTTTCCTGACACGTTTTCATACGCTCCATTGCACATGAAGATATTTTGATACGTTGCATCATGACGGCTGCAAAAGGCTTTATGGAAATTAATTTGCAAGTCGTGGTCTATTACATAATTGGCTACCGCTTAGTTTCTACTAAGCGGTAGCCAATTAGATCACGACTAAAGTAAGGCCTTTTTATAGGAATAATAGAATATTGTTGGCATTTTCATACGGTGGATTAGAGTGAAATAATTACTTGTCAAATAACTACCAAAATATAATGTACCGTAAACCGGGGTTACTTTGATTTGCGGGTTGACTTTGATAACAACTTCCGCCGACAACAAAATTGTAAGTTTTAATAATGAATCGAAAAATGTATTAGTTAGAATTATTTTTTTCACTATTGGCTACACTAACAATTGCTTTACTACATAGTACCCAAGTACCAGCGCTATGCTATCATTATCGTCTAGAAAAAAAATATATTTTTAAGTATGATTTTCATCCTGATTTTTATGGCTTCAAAACTTTGACTGCACATTTATTTTTTATTTTTTTATTTTATAGCCTTTATTTATCGACTACAATAATAATTGATAGCATAAATATATATATTTTAGACATCGGCATAGTCGTTTTGCCCTCCGGCATAGGCCTCCTCTAAAGATTTCCATTCTTTCCTGTCCATAGCAGTTCTTCTCCAAATATGTTCACCTATTCTTTTTAAATCATCCTTCCAGCGGCGTAGTTGTCCTCCTCTTTTCGTTTCCCATCCATGGAGTACCATTCTGTGATCAGTTTTGTCCACTTTTCTTGTTTGTTTCTGATCATGTGTCCTGCCCATTTCTACTTAATTTTTTTAATTTTATTTGTTACATCATGAAATTTTGTCCGTAATCGAATATCTTTTAATGTAATTTTGTCTATTTTTCTAATGTTTAGGATGCTTCGTTCCATGTTGTGCTGGCAGGTTTCTAACTCTCGGATATATTTTTGTTTAGTGCCCAGGTTTGGCATCCATATATCATGCAGGGTAAGATGCATACGTTGTACACTCTTCTTTTCTCTTTAAGTCTGATTCTTGGGCATTTCAAAATTTCTCTCATGGTCCAATATTACTTCCAAGATGTGCATATTCGGCGCTTTATTTCTTTCTGTGTTTGTCCCAGGTAAATATAGTCGTCCTCTACATATTCTATTATTGTGTTATTTATTCTAATTTCCTGTTTGAGATGATTTGTCATAACCTTGGTTTTTTGGGCATTCATTGATAATCCTATTTTTGCGCTTTCAGCATCTCTTGTAACTTGAATGGGCTATCACTGATAAGAATGAGATCATCTGCAAAGCGCAGGTGGTTCAGTCTCTTGCCGTTAATCAATATCCCTTGGTTTTCCCAGTTTAAGTTTCTAAATATATATTCAAGGGCTGCCGAGAAAAGCTTTGGCGATAGAGGATCCCCTTGGCGAACTCCTTTTTTGATTTGAAACTCTTCTCCAGTGCGTTCCCATTTCAATTTAGCTTTAGTCTGTGCGTATATTTCTCTAATTAATCGTATATATTTGCTTGGTACACCTTGGTCTTCCAGTGCCTTCCAAATGTAATTGTGTTTTAAGGAATCGAAAGCCTTGTTGTAATCAACAAAAGCTAAATAATATATCTTTCTGTATACATTTGATTTTTCAATGACCTGTTTTATGGTGTGTATGTGATCAACCGTTGAGAAATCCTTCCGGAAGCCCGCCTGTTCCACGGGTTGGTTCTCGTCGAGGGTTTTTTCAATACGACCAAGTATAATCTTTGAGAAAATTTTGTAAAAGTTAGTCATCAGACTTATCGGTCGGTAATTACCTATATCATTTTTATCTCCTTTTTTATATATAAGGCTAATCGTAGATATAGTCCACTGCTTTGGTATTTTTTCTTCTGATATTATATCATTGAATAAATTCCTTAAAGGCTCTTTAATTGCCGTTAGGGTGCCTTTTAGTGATTCATTGGTAATGTTATCTTCTCCTGGTGCTTTTTCAGTTTTCTGTGAGTGAATTGCTTTGATCACTTCACAGTCTAATATTGGAGGGATTGTTTCTTGTAACTCTGACAAAACATAGTATTGCTCTTGATCTTGACTGTTGACATTATCATCATCATCATACAACTTTCTATAGAAATCTGTAGCTACTTTTAGGATTTCATGTCGTTGTGTTACAGTTTTCTTAGTAGAGTGTTGTGTTAGACTTGGAAGCCATGTTGTGCTATCTTGTAATTTTTTGTAGCCTTTTTTTACACCTCCTGATTTTTCTATGAACTTTACCAGAGTATCCTGTCTTATTTTTTCTCTGTGTTTTCGAATTTTAACATTTATTAGTTTACTAACAATGGCTATTTGTCCTCGATTCTCCTTTCTGTTCTTGATCAATTCCATTCTTTCTTGTAGTAGTTGTCTAGCATCTTTTCCTTTTCTGTCTTTTCTGATCCCACTGTTTTTGCTATTCAATCTGTGGTGTGTTTTTCCCAGCTCTTGCTCTATAATGTTGTATTTCTCTTGAATATTCTGCCGTGCAATTCCTAAACCACAGTAACTGCCAATTTTCCGATTTTTGGTTTATTGGTGATCTATAATCAGCAAATCAAAACACATAATCCCAATCGATCGGTTTTTAATTTGGAAAACTGGAACATGGAAACTCGAAACCCCAAAAGCAGTAAGTGACTAGTTTTTCCTGCACAATGCAATATAAAGCGCAGTAAAATGGTCTACGGCTACGGTTTCTGGGCTGATACTGACTAAAACGCAGTACAGGTGTAGATTTTCATGATTTTTAGCATGTAAACTCATAGTATCTCGCTTATAAAGAAACGAATTAAAACACAGTATACAATTTTTATGCTAGAAGTGTTGTACTGCGTTTCCAGTTTCATAGATTAATAAGCATAATTACTAGTTAAGACACAGTAGGAATAAAATAACGATATTTAAAGTGGTACACTAGTGTTCAAATTAGTATCGTATTGCCATCTAAACTGCAGTAACAAGTTCATTAATGTACACATTATGCTGTATGTTGTATTACTTTCAATACCAATAATACTAGCTAAAGGACAGTAGCACCCAAAGGGGCTGCAGTTTAGGCAGTATTTTTATGTTATTTGACTATTTTTACTGCATTTAGACGTTTATTTTAAGTGGCAAATTCGAGTTAGTTCCATCTCGGACGTTCCTTGAAGAGAGCTTATAGTGATATCGTTAGAACATCCAGTTTAAGGTAGTAAAATAATTCTTGACCTATTTACAATTTAAAACAACCAAGGCGTCGTCTGTTGATAAACGAATAAAAACTTATATAGTTAAACACATAAAGGTATTATTACCTAATTATTAGGTTCTTATAAAAAGCGGTGGTGGCTCAGTGGTTTAGACGTTTGACTTTCAATCCGGAGGTCGTGGGTTCAAATCCTGGCTCATACCAATGAGTTTTTCCGAAACTTATGTACGGAATATCAGATGATATTTACCATTCGCTTTCGGTGAAGGAGAACATCGTGAGGAAACCTGCATACATCCGCGAAGAAATTCAAAGGTGTATGTGAAGTTCCCAACCCGCTTAGGGCCAGCGTGGGGACTATAGCCCAATCCCTCTCATATATGAGAGGAGGCCTGTGCCGAGCAGTGGGACATTATATAGGCTGAAATATTATATTATATTATTATTATTAGGTTCTTAAAAGACAAAAAAATAATATTCTCTTTAGTTTGTACACATTTAATTTTGCTATGCGAGTTATGGTTCATAGGCGGCGGTATCATCTTATTAAGCAATGCCTTGCCAACAAATATCATCGTTATGCCATAATATTGTTACATTTTTTCTTGATTGCGGTACCTCGCCGTAACGTATGAAGTAGATTATACATATGAATTATACGAATACCGCCAATACCGGTCAATAATCGAGTATTTAGAAATTTGTATTTACCTGTTTTGGGATTCGAGAAGATTGCTACATACTTTTTGGTTAAAGTTTTTTATACGGTAATTCCAGATGCCTTTAACAAATATATTTATGTTAGTTTAAATTCAAAGCTAAACATAAAATATGAAAGTAAATTCTTTATCATTTCTTTGATGAATTGTTACATCATATATATACGGTGTTATTAAATTAGTCACGGATATTTAAGGGACTTTAATTAACATCAAAACAATTAACTTTCACTAAAAATAAAAAAAAAACAGAACACTATAATTTATTTTCTAAATAATCATCCCCTATGTAATATCCTGTCAAGATGTCCGTTTAACACTGTCTGTCATGACCTTATTAAAGGCCTCCACAAACCGGCCGGCGGTTCTAGAATTATGACTAAAGAGGTTTCATTTATTTATCTTATTAACAGGGTGCTTTAACGAAGAATTTTTTTTTCCTAGTTTTCTCCAAAAAAACATAACAAAACCTATAACGTGTCATACATAAATATACTCCAAGAGCGGAGTACTATTGTAGTAATAGGTCATAATTAATGACAATTTATTCTTTTATAGGGTTTTGTATTATAATATACAGTATTTTAAAGACTTTTTGAATTATGACTGACACGAATACGTAAGAAATTATGTTTATTAAAATTAATCGTAGAAGAGCTACGCCATAATCAGTCGTGAGCTTACTCATTGAAATCAATGTAAGGCTAAATATAATGTGCCATTTGCTATGATTTCAACCGATACTGGTACCTTAAGTTGATTGTTATTTCATTACTTAAGAAAATGTGGTAATAAACCTTAATTTTTGTATTATTGACGACTAATCCCTAAATAACCTGCATTTTCCAAGTAACTTTTAAATCGTTTTTTACTTCCTTCTGTTTCACACATTGGCATGAAACTTGATAAGCGTGTTTGAATTTGTTAATAATAAAGTGATGTTATGCTGTTACAAAGTTTTGTTGTAATTTAATAACTTTATCAAAAAAAAACTATATTTTACTGCTGTGAATGAAGTTCGTAGCACGAAAATTCAATCAAAATACTAGTTAAATTACAGTATACTAGTCCCTTTTACTGCAGTTTAACCTGTAAAATGCCGCCTATCTCTATAAAGCA
Organism: Thaumatotibia leucotreta; assembly: GCA_025490895.1. Lineage (NCBI taxonomy): Eukaryota > Metazoa > Arthropoda > Insecta > Lepidoptera > Tortricidae > Thaumatotibia > Thaumatotibia leucotreta. The sequence continues at coordinate 27,889 of JALPQI010017003.1, forward strand.
CGCAAAATTTGTGCAGTAAGTGGTCATTTTACTGTGTCTTAATTAGTAATTGTTATATTTTTCCCTGTTTTTAAAAGCGCAGTACAAACACAGAATTTCGAAAAAAACACATATTTAATTTTAGAAAATGCAGAAGCACGTATTTTTTAATTTATCATATTGTATGATTTTAATACTTCATTTTGGATTAAAAAAATTCTCAACAACTATCAAATCTTGGAAAATATAGTACTTTAAAACAGTTTTTTGCTATTATCTCAAAACCGACTTTTGTCAGTTACTGTGGTTTAGGAATTGCACGGCAGTATTATCTTTGCTTCTCAGTTTTTCAAACGCTGTTCTTAAGTGGGTAAGTTCTTTGTCCGGTAATGGTATTTGTACATGGTTATTTTTATGTATATATTTTCTTGGTTTCTTCAGGTTGCCACAAAAAATTGCGCTTCTAACCATTCTGTGGTTTGTGTTAAAATTGAATTGGTTGATTGTATCTACATCTTGAACATTATGCGGCTGGTTTGTGAGAATAAAGTCAATCTCATTTCTGACCATTCCGTTTGGAGAAATCCATGTCTACTTTTTGTAAATTTTTTTCTTGAAGAAAGTATTCATAATGTGTAATTTGTGTTCTAATGCTATATTAATTAATCTTTCCCCATTTCTGTTTCTCTTTCCAGTACTAAAGTTTCCTATGATATTTTCCAATGTTCTTGGACCTATCTGAGCATTGAAGTCTCCAATGATCATCATATTTTTGTGTGATTTTTCTATGGCACATTGTAGATTTTGATAGAATAAGTCTTTTATATCTGCTGTTGCTATCTCGGTTGGGGCATACACCTGAATAATGGATGTACTTTGGGTCTGTCCAGGAAGTCTTATGTTAAGCATCACTATTCTTTCTGAAATACTGATAAATTCTTCTATTGCATTTTTTTAATTTTTTTTAACTAAAAACCCAACTCCATACATGCCGGCAGTTACTCCAAAATGGTAAAATATGTAGTTGTTTCGTTCCTCAATCTTTTCGCCTTGGCGTCTTACTTCACTCAGTCCAAGTATATCCCATTTAATTTTTGACAGTGCTTGTTCCAATTCCAGTAGTGATTCATGTGATCTTAGCGTTCTTGTGTTTAGTGTTGATATGTATAGATATTTTTCTTTGTTTTTAACCTTCAATTTTGTACTTGACTTTAGAGGGTGTTGGTCGCAATCCCCACGGAGACCACCCGGGTTGGGGATGTTTTTAGGTTGTTGTTTAGTTAGTTTGCTTGGTTGTCTGTTGTTGTTGACTGTACATTAATCTGAAATAAATATACGAGAATTTTAAATGCTTTATGGTAATGAGTGTTTACTCGTAAGTATGAAAAAAATATAATTTATTTTTTATACTTATAATTGTCTGCGCAACCGGGGAATCTATGAGTTGGGGTGTTATTGATCATCTATACGTGGTGAAATTGATATAATAATATGTCCAAAATATGACCCTAGATTTTTTTATTTTTTTATACCTTATCTCAAAGGGGATACTATTTTAGATTAACCGATTGTGTGGAACGGCACATATACTGAGACATCTAAATTTTTGCTACATTTTAACTTATCATAAGGTGATTATTAGAAAAAGCTGATTATCTCTGCGATTAAAAGGCATTTAAAGATATTATACTTTTGTACCTGCATAAGTTAAGTTCTTGTATCATATCTAATTTAAAAAATACCAGTAAACCGCCTAAAATTATTAATTTGTATAATTTTGTATGGGATCAAAGTAACCCCACACATTAAAAATACATACAACTAAAAAAGTACTGAACCAATTTTTTTTACGGACTTTTTAGGTGGGTTACTTTCAATTTGCAGCAAAAACAGAAGTGATACCAAAGTAACCCCATTGTCAATATAACTTTGATCACGTTGTTTTTATTTTTTATTTCGTTAAATAAAGGTCCTACATTTTTTTTATTTCGCAGGTTGGTTTTTGAGACAAAATCGATTATTATATCTTAATTAAATTTTTGTTTATTAATCTCATCAGAAAATGCATCCAAAGTTCAAAATTGATCAAAGTAAACCCGGTTTACGGTACTAAGGATTCTTATAAAAAATTTAAAAATATATTTAACTTAGTAAAATACGATTACATTGTTTCTACGTTTTACCAGTTGTTTTAATTAATTTCAACCCATTTAACCACCCATTAACCCTTAACCACCTACGTGCGGTCTCACAGACACTGGATTATTCAAAATTGACAATAACTGAACGCCAGTACATCGCTCATGCCTCTGTGACCTTGTACCTTTGCCCAACACCTCCGCAGTGCTGGCCATGCTGTCGACTCGTTCAAGCATGCACTCATTTGGATTTTGTGAGTAATAAAGTAGTTTCGGCGGTCCGTAAGACCGCATGTAGGTGGTTACGATACATTTTGTAGGTGTCTCAGTGACCGCACGTAGGTGGTTGTGTTATTTAAATTTTGAACACAGTTTTGAAGAAAGGTTCAAAATATGAAGAAACTGGCCGAAATATTAGTGAAACCCTATTTAGAGCGTCGTGCAAATAACCAGCGTCTTCCACGGGACTAGAAACTTGTTTTGAATGTGAATGTTCGAACAAATTGTGTGTCGACGGCAGACAAAAATGGTTATTTCTAAAGCATGTAATTTTACAAAAATATCTTATTTGTAACCAAATTAGATAGTTAAATAGCATTTTTGATTGCTCAATTTATTTTTTTTATAATGAAAAGCTTTATATTATGTTTCTTAATTTTCTAATATCATACCCTGAAGGATACTAAGTTTTGTAATCGAAAATACAACAAGTTAATAAATATGTTAAGTTTGAAATACAAAATGTTGATTATTTTTGTATTCTTGTTGGTTGATAAATGCCTGAAACTATTTAAAGTATATTTAATATATTTAAACCCCCTTCAGTCACGCCAAAGTAAATAAATCAAGTCCCATAAGAAGAAGCGGTCTCCAGGACCGCAGGTAGGTGGTTGTGTGATACAAACAGGACGTAGGTAGTCAAGGGTTAATCGAGCGCATCCGAATACAAATTATTCTTTGTGCATATTTTAGGTAACATAAACTTTTTACTTATGATTTCTTTCGGACATTATTTTTCGAATAATCGTGACTTAATTATATACGCCAGGCCACTTGTACTCTACTTATGTTTTATCGATTAATTTATCTGCTCACAGACACCTGCTTTTGAGTTCTGTCCATCTAAAACTCTGTGTTTTTAGTACAGGTTCCCACTTAAAATTACATGTTTAAGGTTGAGTTGTTTCATATAGCCACGTATTTTTTTGTAAGCACCTTCATTTTGCCATCTTGAATATTGAAAAAATAAGCTTACTTAGTTTCGTTACAGCGCAGCGAAAGAGTGAGTTGATAATGGAGCTCATTTACCTAGTAATCAATCCAAATCACTGCAATAAAGACGTATTTAATTGCTGGGAAATCTATACCTACCTTGATAATTAACTTTCCTTACAATTGCAGTTGATAACGGTAATTATTGTCCGATGATATAAAAAAGATGGAAGGGCCAATTTGGAAGACGGAAACAGTCAACTATATAAACTTTTCCTCCAATCCCTCCAAAAGAGTTTTTGCAAGGGCTAAGGTCACGTTATGTAAAGTAAAGAGTCAAGCCTCCTTCAAAGGACTATATCTGCTAAATGTATCATTCACAATCAAATCTTATACCTATCGAAGAACCAAGCGACCGCAGTAATCCGTGACAAACTAATCGCCCTATAATGAATATTAATAGGCAATTGTGGTTAATAACAAGCTCCTAATAATCCGATTACAGCCGCAATCATAGCATTTATTTTTAAATTGGCATGCTGAAGCCGTTTGTCTACATATATTACCAATATAACATCAAGTGACCTGTATTTTTGTGTATTATCGCGTTTGGGAGCATTCCATGAAACATCTACTTTTTGTCGCTTACGTGACACTATGCTATATATATACTACACTAGCAACCCTAATAAAATGTGCTAGCCGCTAGGAAACACTGTCAATCTTAAATTTACATGGGTGTATACCTGAAAATAAAAAACTTTATTATTATTATCTTTGGGAATCACTAGCTTACATATCCCGGTTTTTTTATAGGCTTGCGCGAGGATACAGATCCAACACGTAGAGGCCCTTTGGAGAAATGTGCTGTAATGTACACCTGCTGCAACCCATTCACGGGCACATCAATAGATATCCGTAAACCGGTCCCAACAGGCGTATAGAGACTATTGAAAAGTAATGGAAAAGATTAATGGGCTATGGTGAAGGAGGATGGATGGATCAGAAATGGAACTATAGAAAAGAGGTCCGGACACCTGCCATAACAATGATTTCTCTTTGCTATCGAGGCAGGCGGTGACTCGCCGGCGACTAGATGGGCCCCTGTAAATGCCGTCACAAGAGACAGCCAGGGGCAACACTGGTGTAGGCAGCTCAGGAGTGTATACAGGTGTACACCGCTTTCTGCGCAGTGGCTTGACAGCCGCTGCACCAACTCGCGACTTACGCAAATTTACACATCCACCTCTAGAGCATATTATAGCTCTGACGACTCCTCTCTGGACGGTCAGTTAAGGCAAGCCAGAGCTGAGAGTCCTACGGGTCTCCTTGGGGTTCCACTCCGACCGATAAAGACACGCTGGAGGCGGGGACCCTGACCGACTCTCGGGATCATTCGGGTCCGTGGGGTCGCTACTCCCCAACAGGTCGCCACAAGCTGCCCTATTATTATTATTATTTTATTATTAAAGCCTATTATATGGTTTTATCATTGCCGTGTGGTGACGGCAGTAGGAATGTACATTTGTCACCACCCCAACTCCTCCTGCGGGTGTCGTAAGAGTCGACTAAGGGATTGAAGTGTCACTGACCATACTACAAGATTGATGATGGGCAGCAGCGTCATCATAGGGGACACATTACTGCGATCGCCAATCCGCTTGCCCAGCGTGGCGATTATGGGCATTTACCTCCTAATGCGTCTATTATTACGCATAGTTAATAGGAGAGGCCTACGTCCAGCAGTGGACTAACATAGGCTGATGATGTGATATGGTATTATGATACCGTAACTCAGCTTACTAATTTTGTTTCTCAAAATTATTGAAAAGACAGTGTCGCTTACGGGACGTTTCCATGGAATGCCCCGTTGGTAGTTATAAAAATATATTATTACGAATATGGTAACAAGAATAGAGATGATTTAAATAGTACTTTACACAATCGTGTTATAAAAAGTAGGAAGCTTTTCAGTCGAGTACCGTGCTTAGACCACGAAGCTTGCTGAGTGGCTTAAGTAAGGTACGAGATTGAAAAGCTTGATCATAACACTATTGTGTACAATACTTTTCCTACAAGTGAATAAAAAAAGTAAAAAAATTTAAATAATGAAATAAGTTCGCCGATACGAAGTGCAGATCCTGAGGTTGCCGCCCGTTGAAGCTTTTTTCCTGGCACGCGATTTGTCTTTATTAAAGTTTCCTAGAGCGTTGTCTTATGAGTTTATTACAGTTAAGTTACGAACACGACGTAAATGTGTGTGGTCATAATTTTATGTAACTACGTAATCTTAATTCAAACATTGCGATCGGCGAGTAGAAAAAAAAAATGTCAGAATGTGTAATATACCTTTGCACAATGTCATTAATTTATTAAAATGTGAATCGCAATGATCTTTGTACAGAACTTCTGTTTAATAAATTGGAAAGAACTTAAAATATTAGGTAATTTGGCACAAACGTGACGTCACTTTGATTGAAACTTTCACGATTATTTTAAAGACAAACGGGTCTTAGAACTTAAAAAACCGGCCAAGTACGAGTCGGACTCGTGCGCGAGGGGTTCCGTACCATTATCAATTTATTATTAAAAAATACAGTTAAATCAACCTACCTCAAAAACTATAGTAGATAATTTAATCAAACCAAAAATCGTTGATAGAGTTTATTAATGTGCATAACATATATTTTTTTTAGAATTTTATATCGCGTAGTTTAAAAAATATAAGGGGGGGACACATTTTTCAGACTTTAAGAGCTGATATCACGAAAACGATTTGCTTAAATAAAAATAAGATTGATAAATCTTGATATTATTTTTAAAGACCTTTCTATACCCCACACGCTTATATACAACAAAAAAAAATCTATCCCTCAGTTACATGTATGGAGGGCCCCCACCCCAATGGTTTTTTTTACAATTTAGTATAATAATCCTGTAGCAGTTTATACAACACATCATATCCTTACCAAATTTCGTTACTGTAGCATTTATAGTTTCCGAGTTAATCGTCTGTGACAGACGGACAGACGGACATGACGAATTTATAAGGGTTCCGTTTTTGCCATTTTGGCTACAGAACCCTAAAAATTAGGGGCAAGTAATCTGGTACGCGTGGAATCCCGTTATTTACAAATGTAAGCATGGTGCTGGTGAAACAGCCATTGGATGTTGTGAGTGTTGTGTGTAGGCCTAGTGACAACCCTAGCCTAGAAGTGAATAATCAAGATCAAGTGCGGGTAGTTCGAAAAACCCGTGAAGCTCGAAGGTACGTTACATTCTCTCGCCAGTCTGTCTGCGACCACGGGTGTAACGTCATGCCCGAAACGTCAGGATATGTTCCTCCTTTTCGTTGCCGCTGCGATTTGGGCTCTACTTTTCACTTACGATCAGGTGGAGTGGAGCCACTTTGTTGTGCGAACATAAAAAAAAAAATTAAACGTAGGTTTACGCCGAAATATGAGTTCTAAAAATGATGTTGATTTGACTTGACAGTCATCATGAATACCTATGTATATAGTGTCCTAAAGTTAACTAAATTTTGTTTTAAAAAAAAAATAAAACGTTCTTGCCCTACTCAGAATTACCTACTACATTTTTATTATTAAAATAAAAGCTGATCTGTACTATGTACACATTATTTAATTTTACCTTGACATGAATAAGTAAATATCTTACAGATAACTTGGGGGATTCTGGGACTTCTAAAGGTTGCCGATAAGAAATGACGACAGTGTAGTTGTACTTAGGTACCCCATTAATTTATGATTAGATAATTTTCATTCTGTTAGCCATCAACCTGCCTGGATAATTATCATCACAACTTTAATCATATCTTTTAATTATGTAATGATATTAAATTACACGTAGGTACGTACAGTAGAGATCATACACATTATTTTGTACCTACATCCTGCACCTTATTCCAATCTGATAGAAGTCAATTTCACCTAGGTACTTATGTACATTTATTGAGTTACACACCAAAAAGGTGCTTTCCCTTATAACATATATTATAAAATACAGGTCAACATAATAATATGGTTTCTCCATTACCTGCCTATTTTACCGTTTAGTTACTTCTCTCATTGCTTGGCATAATGTTTATTAAGGACTGAAAAATTAAACTGAATCACGCTACTGTCTAGGCATAATAAATACGTCTTTATTTTATGTTCTAGGCTACGTCGTGACCAGTGCTCCGCTATTAAGCAGCGTCTGCGCTCAGCTTTATTCAGCTTAAGGAATTTAAAATTGCTAATACCTACGTATTTTCTCAAGATGAATTATCTTTTATCTGAATTGCAAATGCGAACGAAAATATACACAATCAAGATATAGATTTTCAGCTTCGAAGAAGAAAGGTTTTATCGTTTTGTTTAAATTCTTATTGTGCCGGATTGACTATTCTTTTCTTTTTTTTAGCACCAACTGAAAATTTAACGTTACTTGCGATATGAAAAGCCCAAAATTCAAATAAGCGCAAGCGTTTTTTGTAACAAATTTCTACCTTTCATTATGCAAACGTCGAAATTTGATATTTATTATTCCACAAATATTGCTGTCTCCGAGTTACTCCATCACAATAATTTCCTTTAGGAAGACGTATCATTTAAATGGGGGATACATTAATCATAAACACATTTGCTCTAAGTGAGTTGGGGGAATTCGTATCGAGAAAGAGACAGACACATTACGTTAGCGGAAATACAAGACGATAACAAGAATTATCTCGGCAACTAGAAGGTGCTTAATTTTGTATTTAATAAATTTTTGATTAAGCTAGTTAAATCTGGAGGTCATTTAATCGGTCAACGTTTAACAATGTCAAAAATGTATAGATGTAACTAGTAGTAAGTTACACCCGTAAGTAAGTTATACAGTAAGTGGACCAATCTGACGGGGCTCAGGCATTCAAAGCTCTTTATGCACGAAGTAGACTCAGGCTGGAGCAAAAAGCTTTGGAAATATAGCAAAAGATAACTCAAACTCATAATGGGGGTGTTTACGAGGCACTTTGGGGTCAAAACTTTTTTGGCCAAAATGGGTCTTTCTAACAGCATAGACTGTAGAATGTGTGGCGAAGAAGAGGAGACAATGAAACACTTGATGTGCGAATGTCATGCCCTCGCCAGACAAAGGATGAAAGACTTCGAAACCGGCTATCTGGAACCGAAGGAGGTCAAAACGCTGCCGCTAGGGTCCATCCTCAAACATATTGAGTTGATAGAACAATCCCTGGGGTAGGCGAAATAGGGGGCAATTACACAAAAGATCCCAATGGGTCGAAGTGTATCCGTAAGGACCCCACCAAAAAGATAAGATAAGATAAGCTACACCCGGCTAAGATCAGATCTAATGTAAGATCGGTTGACCGCAATAACTACTAAAATAGTAGTATTTTTTCCTCACTGGCTATATTATGCATGACGCCATTTCACCCCGCCACTCTCCGTAGTATGCAGCAACCACTGAGCCGCACCAGTCGTGAGCTACGAACGTTTAAAAAAAAGTGATTTTTTTCTAGAATTTTTGGAGATCCGATCTTTAACAGGAAGCTATGCACCTTCTCTTACTTTAGAGTTGAAATTAGATACTAGTCCGATCTCAAGCCAAGAAGGTTTTTCGGTTTGGTGTCTCGAAAAAAAAGAAATAGTGCAAGTTTGAGTGGCGACTACTCCTAAGCGGCTGAGCGGCATCAAGTAAATTTATATTAAAAGCTTATTATTAAATTTATTTTTTATCACGTACATTACACATCTCTAAAGGTAAAAGTTAGTGAGTATAAATTTATGTTTTTTTTTGTGACATCCTTCCAACTCACCGAGGTGTACCTTACCTAGTCGTACACGCTTTAGTTAGTTAACCCTAGCTGAATTGCCCTAATAAGTGTGTAAATTGACACTAAAAATTAAAGATACCTACATTTTCTGTAAATTGCTATAAAAACCTTTGGGGCCTAAACTATTATGTCAAACATAAGGTTGGTTCCGCATCCTTTTTGTGGGGCTAAGTGTAATTTGATTACTATTTAATAACTGTTGATTACATCTTGTATGTGGGATTTGGATTTTGATTGCAATAAGTATTCAATAAACAGACGTAATCGATCTTCCACGAAACTCAGTGTGTGTTACACATCATTCAAACCTCGTGCCAACGTTACGTCAACATTTGGCAAATCTAGTTGACATAGAATTTCAAAATGGATTGAGGCTTATGTCCTTTGGGTAGGACACATGTAGGCAGGAGATTAATTAAGAAGCTTAACAAATCCATACAAAGCCTGTTTTTGAGATTACTTTCATTAAAATTGGTAAAGTGTAAAACAGCATTATCAAACATATTCTCTCTTTTAAAATTATAAAATTAAATAATATATGCACATATTAACAAAATAATATGACTTAAAGATTTTTGATTGTCATATATTTATTACGATTTGAGAATGCATCCTACTAACTATATGATCTATACACAATACTGTTATTTTTATCAGTCGGAAGCCCGTACCCAATATTATTTTGGCCTAGATATCTATTACGATTGAGTTCAGCCTGATATCAAATTTTTACCGGATCTGAAAACTAAAAGCAAAACATACGACGAGGCTCTTGGATAATAACATCCTAGTTACTTTGCAAGCACGAACATTGTTTGCACCTTTCCTCTGCGGATTTTTATTTAGAACTCAGGTGTAATATTGGATTCCAAGATTTAACGCCACGGGGCGCCACGCTTCCCTCATCAATTTCCCTTACTTTTTTATTATTCCCATGTCGAGCTGCAATATTTGAAGCCATCGTCGCGCCCGCCTACTTTTTATATTAATAAAAGTTACCCTAACTCGTGTTGGCCGGATACGCAGTTTTCTTTTCAAGACTGGTACAAAGGAAATTTATACGATTTTAAACAATCTTGGTTATGTATCCGACAAATTTAAAATTGTGGTAATTAAAAACTGATAATGATATAACATTGTCACAGACTACGCGACACTTGACCAAGATATGAATTTTCAGATTTCCGGTACGATATTAAATTGAACGTTGACCATTCTTTGACGTGATAGCAGCAGCGTCATCATAGTGGATACATGACTGCGATCGCCAATCCGCTTGCCCAGCGTGGCGTTTATGGGCATTTGCGTCCTAATGCATCTATACGCATATTTAATAGGAGAAGCCTATGTCCAACAGTGGACTGAGATAGTCTGATGATGTGATGTGATTAAAATTTTGGTTTTAATAATAAAATATTTTAGGTGACCAACTTACTCAGTTCTAGTTAACAAGTTAAGAGACACAAGAAAGCTTTTCTCCGCTAAAGCAATCACTCTCGGAAGTTCTCGTAAACGAGGAACGTACCCATACAAAGAGGATAAGTGGCCAAAGCAGCGATTTTATGTTTTTACCTTGTAGCCACGGCACCTCCTTAGTTTCCTTGTTTCAAGTTAAAAAAAGGTGACATTTAGCGCATATTGAAATATTATTTAAGTGACATTCTCACGAAGGAGTAACTTTAAAAAAATAAGTGCACCTGGAATCAATGTATTCAGTAGGTTTATATAGATTTCGCTTTTACCCTTAACGTGTCATGCGTCGCTTTTGTACTTACTACTAAAACATCAATGTCGACATATTAATAAAATGAGTCCATAATAAATTTGCTTACTAAGCGAATACGTAGAACGTAAAATAATATATTCATATTTCGTTTTATTTGAGGGTTCCGTAATTAAACAGGAACCCTTAATAGCTTCGCCATATCGATATTAATATGTATGTTCATCTGTCTGCCAAAGCCAAACTCAGTGATCGTAGTACGACTGTTTTATTTTATTTTTTTAGCAACACTAACGTTTTGAGTATGCCTGTGAGTACGGGTGTTACGTCGGGGTGATATTACACGTAAGTTAACGCGATTAAGAGCCGTTTGTCATGAAAATGCGACTGTTTTCTTTATTTTTGCCCAGTTTTATGTCATTATCAATAGAAGAACAACAATGGAATCCTACATCGACCATGTCTCGAAATACTCTTGGCTGCTATTCCTATCTCGTGACCCCTGCTAACTTAAGGAGCGCTTCAATTATCTCCGTCCTGATAAGTCGTCACGTAACCTTTTCCTCACCCATCCTACAACTCTTCTAAGTTTGACGATACGAGTAGTTACTTTACCTTTCAACCTGTCCGAATTCGGAACACTTTGCCTCGGGACATTAAGTGCGCTCAAGTTCTTGCTAGTTTACGAGAATTTAATAAAGAACGCCAATATCCCTCGAAATAGCTACAAGTTACATAATATTCAACTATCTCAAGTTGATAATCCTCATTTTCTACTCTTAAATTTTCTCCTGTTTCATAAAGTACTAATGTACAATTTGTTAGGAATTTCATGAGGATTACCAGCAAGTAGATACATAATGTCGATAAATCGTTATTTTGTTAATCAAATTATTACAAGCTGAAAAAAATCTATCATCATTTCAATCCACCTAAAACCATCAGAAACTAGACGAATACACATATTCACACGACTCTAATAGTATATTGCTCTAGAGGACGGTAAACGAAGGGTTACATGCCAAGTAGATATATGTCAGTATCTCTCAGTTCCTTCGGCCAGATAGAGTTACGCGGCCTGGAACCTTGTTTCTCTGTTTGAAATAAAACGAACCAATTTCGTCGAACTATATCATTCGTGAATATTACCAATAGTACAGTTTTTTTTTATCTGCTTGTGGTAATCTTTTACCTGGTGATATTGACATTAGTTCTATAGTTAGTTGTTATACAAGGGTGCAAAGTTGTATTTTACCCGCGAGTATGAAATTGAAACACGAGGAAGCGAAAGGATTCTATAGTTGAACCACGAGCGAAGCGAGAAAAAAATAACTTTTCCCCCTCACTAGCTCGTAAAGGGCTCGTTTATCCTTTAATACGAACGTGTAAAAACGCATATTCACTTGTGTGGCAAAGTAATGACCTTGGAGCGCAGCGCGAAGTAGCATTCCTTTAACAGGTAACAAAACGTAAAATGCTCATGGAAATCGTTCCATATTAATGATAATTAAATAATTTGTTTGATAATTTAGTGTAAGATACAAACCTTTATATAATATGATGATTTTAACACATAAATCCTAAAATTCCATAAGTAACAATTGTTTTAGTGAATGATAATAAGATGACTAGATGCAATCACAAAACGAAGAAAATGTCAACGTCAACATTGTCAATGAATATTATAGGTTATAAATCTTTATTTACCGTCTCAAACACGCATAAAAATAGTAAACTAAACAACTTTCAGAGTGTTCTGTTGTTTTGTGTTACACACGGGTGCAAATGTATTTTACTTCTCGTATGTTAAAACACTCGCTGCGCTCAGGATTCTATTTTAGAACCACTTGCTTCGCTCGTGGTTCAACTATAGAATCCTTTCACTTGGTCGTGTTTTAATTTCATACTCGTGGGTAAAATACAACTTTGCACCCTTGTATAACAAATAACTATTTTACAGTTGCAATGTTTTTTTCAATAAAGCGTCATATTGTAATCAAGCTCAGGCTATGGTATTCTCTTATTTACACATTCGACGCTGCGTTCGTCAACGAGCTCGACGTCGAGTCGAAACAGCCTTGTCTAAAATTTTAGCTGTTTTATTTGACATTAGGAATCGAGGCTGTGAGCGAGGTTGTGGGCGAGTTCGTCGCTGTTCTTCGTTAGAGAATACCTACGAAGTTCGTACATTAAACGTCAAACTCTCGACGCAGTGTAGTTCCAGCTCACGCCGCATTCGTCGCCCACTACGTAGTGTCGTTTAATGTACATTAGTGATTACCATTTTTAGGCTCGACGCTGCCGCAGCGCTGACAACAGCGCTTACAGCAAGGCGGTTTCCTTAGT